>CAKAKR010042196.1:72962-83016 GCA_916700685.1 Adelosebastes latens
TACCTTAGTCCAGGTCCTTCTGGCCTCTGATTGGTTAGTTCTACGACATGTGAGTTAGGAACAAGGAAGTGTTGTTGTTGTTGTTGTTGTAAAACAGATGAAGTGGGAAGAACAGTAAATGGCTGCTTAAAAAGTTATCTGTCTCCATCCTGCATGTTTATTCTTCTAAAGAGTGATCCACCACCACACAACGAACCCTCACGTTACAGGAGTTTTGCCAGATCTGGGTCCATTTTGATACCCAAAACCAAACAAAGGTCCCTCCATGAATCGTTGGCCCGGCCGATGTTGATCCTATATTTTTTCCCTCGACGTCAGTCACATTCCTGTTTCCTGTTTCCTTTGTTTTTTTGTGCTTCTGTGGAGTTTGTGTTGGAGTCCGAGTTGTGGTCGGGGCTGGTCGTTTATTGGCGTTACAACCTGTTCACACGTTGACAAAAAAAAACTATTAAAAAACATAAACATGTAAAAACTTACATACGGTCCCTTTTAATTTATAATTCTTTAAAATAATATTTCTAAACAATCAGTCTTCAGAAACCCTTCGGTGATAAATTTACATTACACAGATTTACAGGCTTCAAAAGATGAGTTAAGTGAGTGTAGGAGCCAGTTTCAGTTGTATGTTGTTATTCACACCTCCGACCACCAGGTGGAGCATCCTCCTTTCCAGATGACTGGTAGGAGTTTACTTAAGGAGGTCAATGGAATCAGCTTCAGGTGTCGCTGGTTTGTGTGTGAGCATGACGGTGCTCATGTTGTTGTGCTCCAGCCTTTTGTTTAGGGCCAATTGTGTGGCTTTTACTTTACATTGGAACAGTTTGGTTTATGTTATGTGAGAAGGAAACAAATGGACTTTACTGAAACGGTAATTAGTGAGCTGTAAAGAACTGTATAATTATTAGAAGCATGTGTCATTACTTTACAGTAGCAGCCCTAAGAAGAGCAAATAGTCACTACAGAGCAACTGAGGATGTAGTTGGCCGGTCCAGTCTCCTCTTTGACTTCACCAGTATGCTGTCTTGACATCAGCGCTGTAGCCTGCCTTCTTATTTGGCAGCTTTCCCAGCAAGCTGAGACACATGCTGCACCTCCTGCCGCAGCAGAAAACAAAGCATCTCACAATCTCACATGTACAATACATGCAACGTGAATATCTACATCCATTAGAAAGTGGCAAAACCCAGTAATAACTGACATGTTGGTACTCAATGGGTCAAATATTTAGAGATGGTTCCATCCAGTAGATGTTGAGATATTTCACCGGATAAGTGAAAATCTTGACCTGCTGGTGGCGCTAGATGAAGTCAGGAGATCATCAAAGTCTTCATCCTTTGGGGACCATAAAACAAACTGTATTGCAATCCATCCAATACGTTGTAACATGCTTGTTTACTTGCAATGTTTTATTTCCTTCGATCCATCCTTCAAATTCCTGCCCGATTATCCAGATCAGGGTTGCAGCTGCAGGTCAATCTTACAGCCAATACGTCCTTTTCTGAGCAATTTCCTCCTGCTCTTCCTAGAGGGTCCCTGAGGACTTGTGGGGTGGCTCGGAAATCTAATCCCTCTGGCATTTATTATGTCTTGCCTTCTTGTCCATCACACACCTCCGAACACCTCCCCACAGCCACCCCACGGGGCATTGTTTATCGGAGCCACCTGGCTGCCTCATGATATGATAATGAATGGAACATTTTAAGACTTTTGGGGAGAACTTTTTTTGTTACAGGGGGAAAATATGTAAATGTGGACTGCACAGGCAAGCCTGAAACTAAAACAGTTTTTTTGGATATGTGTTAGTAAGAATATGCACGTGTCCGTGTGTGCTGACTT
The DNA here is from genome assembly GCA_916700685.1 of Adelosebastes latens. NCBI lineage: Eukaryota > Metazoa > Chordata > Actinopteri > Perciformes > Sebastidae > Adelosebastes > Adelosebastes latens. The sequence continues at coordinate 74,799 of CAKAKR010042196.1, forward strand.
CAACATGACAACACGCGTCAGTCTAAACGTCGGGACGTATGAAGTCTCATTACTTCAGCAGTCCCATTGCTAATCCATCTGCTAATGTAGTCAATAGCCACCCAGTCACAGATAGCAGCACCCAATTATCGTGCTCTGGTCAGCACCGTCATCATTTTGCCGGTGTCACATCTGTGGCAGCTTCCCAATGTTATTTGTCTCTGCCGTCCCCGCGCTGAGCTATTGGAGCAGAGAGACTGGGGGAAATTGAAACCCACACAGGTGTGCCGCCATTGTGGCTCAATACAGCGGACAAGGGGACTCCATTTGTCTTCTGAGCCCATTAGAGGAACACCGATCAAGGTGAAACTGAGCAGGTGTTCAGACACGGGAAGAGTTAGTTTCCAAAACAGCCCATTATCCATTTGAGAATGTGATTACCTGATGACTATCGCTTTGTTTTTACAAAATGTTAGTGACAGTGACAGCATGTTGTCATCCTAACTAGCTGGCGAGCCGTTAAAAAGGAAAAGCAACTTCAGCTCTCAGCTTGGTTTGTTTCAGGAAAATAAGAAAGATATACTGTATTTACTGTGAGTGCACAGTGATCTGTTGCACAAACTGACCATAATGTATTTGTGGGGGTTGATGGAGTCAATGGTCAATACCAAAAACTCAACAATTACTACGTGAGGTCCTCATATATCTGCCTTTTAGACCATACTTGCCAACCCTCCTGATTTTCCCGGGAGACTCTCGTTTTTCATTGCCCTCTCCCGGTTTCCTCCCAGGGTCACAATTTTCTCGTATTTCTCCCGATTTATGGCAAATTTTCACACTTTTTTTCCTTTTCATTACCTGTTTCTGTCACTGTACAGCGAGTACAATCACTATAGTTTCCACAATAGAGAGAGACAATAGAGCTACACCAAATGTAGTTTCCGGCCAGAAGAGAGCAACACAGCGCAGTTTGAGCTCATGTCTGAGCTGCACTCGCCGCTGGGTTCAGTGCACATCACCACGTGCAGCAGCCAAAGTTGGGCTTAAGCCGTTGGAAATAATGGGGTTCGGAACGCAGTGGTGTCGTTGTCGCGTTGTGTCTGAAAGGTGAGTGATAGACGGAGAAAGAAATGGAGAGAGGTAACTGAAAGAAATACTCAAGCAGGGGCAAAACAAAATAATAAAAACTGATAAATATGAGTTTATGCTGGAGATTCACACACCAAGTTTACGCCAGAGGGGCGAGTTACTCCATTTTCTTTCCTGAGAATTAAAGGTAAAATTAAAAGTTTAACATTAAAAATGCTGTTGTAGTGTACTTATTACTTTGTTATTTTCATTCTTTATAAGTCACCAGAATGCAGGAGACAAAGTCTCTGAAACTCAGTTTCTTCTAGGGGAGGACCCCCAGACCCCCAGACCCCCAGAGCCCCGCTTTGGTTTTGAAATCCTCCCTTTTTTTGAGTTCTCACGGTTGGCAAATATGTTTTAGAAGTGCACCAGCAACAGAGCCACAACAGTCGGGACCATAGATTCTAACTGGCACAAACCTCAGTCAGACAAAAGATGAATGAGTCAGGAAGACTAGACCAACATATTACCTAACTAAACAACCCCTCTGCCCCTGCACTCTCTTTGCTACTCGGGGTTTGAAGGTTAACACTGGGGATGGCATCCCATTGGACAGACCCAGATCCGGCTTTGCTGCTGCCTTTGACCTGCAGTCGGAGCTCCACAGTGAAATGAGAGGTTTTCTAAAGGGACTCTGGTGCTCGGAAACACACAGAGACCGCCAAAATCAACACAAAATGAAAGTTCCCTGTAGTAACTTTTTTATTATTTTTAACTTTTAATAATGTGGCATTGAAGGTAAATGATTGTATTGTCTTCTGTTTGAAATGTCTAATCCTCTATGAACTCAGGCCCTTGTCGCAGATAATGCCAGTATTGATCTAAAGGAGGAAAACATTTGACAATCATTTGACAGACATTCTTTTCACCTGCCGCGATGGAGCTTCGATGGAGGCATGTAACATGTGAACGATTCATGCTACACCACTGAGATCCCTGGTCAGAGGAACACATGACTAAGCTGAAGGTATCGAGATTGAGACTTTTCCATATAATATTTTAAATAATACATAGTTTAGCGGCTTTAACTCAGTTCATGGAGCTTTTTTAAAAGGGAAACAAATCTTCGCTATTTCCCTCAGCTGGGGGGCAGATGTTTCACATCACCCAAAGTACACATCTGTTGGTCCGCGGGCTGATGTGTCAAAGCCTCGGCTCCGTCATGGCTCTCTGTTGTTCCTCAGGCTGCTTGTCTGTTATAGACATTGTGTGTGATGGATGACCTCAGGCTTTGCTTATCACTCTGCTCTCAGCTGCTACACATGGTTTCACACACCCTGCACTCACACACAACACACACCAACTTCATGGAGACTGTGCACTGGTGTGTGTGTATGTGTGTGTTGTCAGAGGTCTGTAGAAGCAGATTTGGACAAAACTGCTCTCCTTTCATGGCTGGTGTTCTTTTTCCTTCTGTGGCTCCGAGGAGGTCCTTGTCATCCTGTACACCCTCGCCTTGTAGAGGAGTACTCCTGCTGAGTGCAACCTTTTCCCATTTTTCAGCTGTAGTATTGAATTTCTTCAAGATATTGTCTTAAAAGCGTTTCTTCTGCTCCCCTGCGTCTCCCTGATACCTTCATTCCACTGGGAGCAGAGAATCCGTTCGGGGGAGGTGTGAGTCTGGCATACGGATGACATGGCCTGTCAATCAAAGCTGGAGCTGCAGAACCGGGGGTGGAAATGTTTTTCATGTTTACCTCTTGCAGATACACACACACACACACACACACACACACACACACACACACACTCGGGTGTCGATATGCATACCCATGGATGCACAGAAGCATGTACTGTAGACACTCATGCACTCAGGGGTGAAAAACACTCACATACATCCCTCATTCCCTCAAGTATTTTGCCAGAAACACCTTCTGGTTGGGTTGCTATGCCCATGAGATATTTCCACACACACATGTACACAAAAAAAAAACAATATCGCAACATACATCTTAGCTACAGCAAGTCGAGGCAGCATCAGCCATCAATCATCGCTCGCTAGCATTCCACCCCACTGTCATCATCCAATTACCAGCTCACGAAAGCCATGAATCAACCAATCAGCACAGGCCGGGGGCTGTCCAAATATTGCTCTGCTCTTGCTGACAGAAAATAAGTTGTAAGGGAAAAAATGAGTCAAAGGGAGTCCAATAAACTTTTTGTGTGGTCTGAAACCTCAGCAAAGATGTTGTTTGATGGAAAGATATTAAAAGATTTACGCAGAAAGTGTCTTTAAACTTATACAGTCATTCAAAACAATTAGAATTACGTGGGGATAGATCAAATATAGGTTTACCGATATTTATCAGCCGTATTATTTCTGATCAAGCTCTGGTAATATAACCACAGTGCATGCAGAGCACTCTGCAAAGTGTTTGGTTACGTAGCCAACATTTCCAAAACATTTTTGCGTTAAAGAAAGCTGCCTATGTTAATAGAACGTACAGTTCTTCTTATTTTGTTCTAAAACTTCTTACAGTTATGTAACATTGGAGCACAAGATATTGTGTCATGTCAAAGTTTTTTTAGAGGTTTACATAGTCGAAAACACAACTTGGGCAAAACAAGCTGTAAACGCAACCCAGACATGTTACTTTATAAAGTTTATACGTTCAACGTGTTAGCAAACTGACACAGAGCAACACAAGCATTCATTAAGAGTCGTGGTTTAGGCCACATGGTGATTATTCACTCTCCTTTTAGCTCTGTTTTGGTCTCCACCAACTCCTGAGGGAAATATCTGTCTCTTTAACTGATAAATGCTGCATTATGTTCACCAGTAAATTGTAAATTTGCATTTTGCTAAACACTAAACACAGTGCATAATGTATGTTACAATTCTAATGCTACTGTGACGTCCATATAAAAAATAAACTAAAGAAACAAAAACAATGTATAGACTCATACAAAAGTAATCCTTCTCAGTCATCACTGCTGACCCACTAGAAGTGTGTGGCGGTGTCTGGATCATGGATGTATTAAGAGAACTGGATACAGCGTTGGAGGCGGGGCCCCGTTCATTCCTATGAAAGTTGTTCAGTGGCGCATGAAGCCAAAATGGCTCGACTTACGACTGGAAAAGTACCCGGATCTTCCGGCGATCTTCCGCATCCATTGGGCCGATGGAGCAGGCGCAGAAGCATCCGCTCGGTAGCATGACTCGGTCATGGGGTCACAGCCATCACGCTGTCGTCACGGCTTGCTACTCCGCCTGCATTTTACAACTTTTAGGACCTAATGATTAAAATAATGGCTATTAGAGTGTTCATACTGGGAAGTTGATTCCCCTAAAAAAATAGCTGAGTTAAAAACGTCTCTGTGAATCTATGGGAAAAAAGTTTTTTAGGGCCCAATGGCATCACATGACGGACACGGACGTTGTAGTACCACCGTTTGGCCACTACGGAAATTGGCATCAACGACCGGTGCGACCCTGCAAGCCTCTGCCTGGATTTTCTTATGTTGCTGTGTTCGTGACGTTTCTGGGTGTCAACCTCTATAAAAACGTAGCGACCATGTGCCAGATCGTAAGCATGCATCCAAGAGGTGGCAGACACAGCACCGAACGCCAAGCGGACAAAGCTTGCAGTGAACCTGGGGCTGGCTTTCGACCGCTGGCGAGCATGCTAACCACGGTCAGGTGGGCGTGTGCTTCTGGTTGTGTAGAGCCGGAGAGGAGGGAGCCAACTTTGAATGTTGTGTTTACAAACCGCCACTGACAAATCCTCGTCATTCTGCCTTTAACTGCTTTTAAAAGCTCTGTAGAGCTGAGGGGAACAGCAGAATTGGGTGATTATTCTCTGCAGGTTTGTCAGAACAAGTGACACAATTCACACAAACATTTGACCTTTGACCTTTGACCCATTGTTGACATAGAAAATATTGATTAGTGCAGCAGATAAAACAATATGTCAACATGAAAGTAAGCCAAGTAATATTTGTGTTCTGTATGAAAGTATTCAGTTCAAAAAAATATGTGGACGTGTGATTTTAAAAAACGCCGCCAGTGTGTAAAGGCCTTTAGTCTAAGTCTAATATAAAAAAAATCCTAAAAGATTCTTATAATTTCATCATCCATCCATCTGGTCATACCTCTGTCTATTTTTGCACAGCTCTGCTGCCAACTTGAGTGTAGTGAAATGTTTTATACGCTGTAGCATCAAGTACTCTCAGCTCCCATTAATGCTGACGTGGCGTCGCGGTGGATTTCACTCTGATGACCTTCAGAGATGCTTTATAAAGTCAAGACTCTCACAGACTCTCAACCCAGCAGTGAATGGCACTGAGCTGCTACAGTCTGCACTGAGGGTTTCTTTATTTAACGTGATGCTTTATCCCTGGTGAGGGCCTTCCCTGCCCTTCAATCACACTCTCTGGCACTTACTTACAAAGCATGTATTGATATGCATTTAACATCCATCACCGGCTGTGTGGTTATAGGCAAATCTGAAGTGCTTGACAGTAAGCGGTGTGTGTGTGTGTGTGTGTGTGTGTGTGTGTGTGTGTGTGTGTGTGTGTGTACTTGTCATTTCCTCTTTCAACTCTAGTCTTGTGGGGAACCACTCTCTCATCTCCTCTTTCCTCGACTCTCCTCTTCTTCTTCTTCTTCTTCTTCTTCTTATTCTTCTTCTTCTTCTTCATCTTCTTCAGTGGTACAATGACTGATCATTTCTCATATGACAGGCTATCTGGTGCTCTTTGTGCTTTGATACTGCATAGTGTGCCTGAATGTGCACATGCATTTGAGGGAGAGAGAGAGAGTTTCCTCACTACTGGTGAGTGAACTGTCAGTGTGATCAAAACGTATCCCTCCAATACAGAACAATACCTGACTTATTACCTGGAAATACAGACTACATCCTAATACAGAAAGCTGTCAGTCAAATATACAATATACTTAATGTATCTGTTAGATGACCACCAATTTTAAAATGTCAGTGAACACAAAGATCGTTGCATAAACGAAATAGTGAGATTTAAATATGCATTTGGTTACATTCCCTGCACGGACAACGTAGCCGTAGTGTGCTAATGTTTAGTTTATTAAAATATGGCGTACTATCACACCATGAGGCCAGTAAAAACTGTGTGAATTTACAGACTATTATTGCCTCACCTGAGCTCCTCTGTTTGGATAAGCCAACGGCAAGAGGGAATATTTTACTAAGTAACTGACATAAAACCTGCTGTGTAATCTTCAGAGGACAGTTACATATGAAAACACCCTGAGCACCGAAGACAAACAGAAAAAGATATATATAAAAAAAAACGTACCACTATCCACCTACATGTAGTCTTTAGTGTTTTTTTACATTAGAGCAGCAACGTTAGAGTTCAAATGAGGTTAAATTAGCCTCAATTTGACTTGTGAACTATCAGAGCTCCGTCTGAGAGAACAGCCTCCACCCCCCTCCACTCAAATGCTATCCTGATGTTAATGATGTTATCAACTAGTTAGTTAACTATACGAACTGAGCTATATCACTTCCCCTCATCAGTTTATAGTCTTTTCCTCCAGTGCTTCGGTGCACTTTTCTGATATTTGAATTGTGTTCCTCAGTTAAATTAAATAGGTAATCACATAGTTTTTTTAATATTTCATCTGTCTACAACTCTGACAGTGTCTCATCTTGTTTATCAAAGGTTCATTATATTTCCTGGTAACTTGTTTTTGATTGTGCCGTTTCATATCAAATAGATATGAAGAAGAAAAAAAATGATTCTTCATGTATTTGTCAACCTTCTAACAGTATGTGAACACTGGAGATGATCAGTTTAATCTTCTTTAAGACAAAAAAACAGATGTGAAACTTGTTAAAGATGAAAGAGAGGACTTCTAAAGGTGTGTTCAGACTGAGAGCAAAGTGATTTTTTCGACCGTCACCATTCGATCGAATTTGATCGCTGGATCGTTTGTGCAGACTGTTTATTCGCTCTAGACATCCACACCATGTGTGTGTGTGTGTGTGTGTTACTTGTACAGCTGTCTTTGTGAGGACCGAGTTGAGTTTTAGACCTGCAGAGTGAGGACGTTTTTGGAAAGTGAGGACATCTTGGCCAGTCCTCACTTTGGGAGAGACCTTCAAAAAGCTGTTTGAGGGTTCAGACTTTGTTTTAAGATTCAGGTTAGAATTAGGTTTAGGTTAGGGTTAGTGTAAGGGTTGGAGTCAGGCATTTAGTTGTGATGATTAAGGTTAGGGTAAGGGGCTAGGAATGCATTATGTCAATGAGTGTCCTCCCAAAGATAGTAGTACAAAGGTGTGTGTTTGTGTGCGTGTGTGTGTGTACTTGTACATCTATCTTTGTCATTTCCTCTCTCAACTCTAGTCTTGTGGGGAACCACAGGTTGGGAACCACTCTCTCATCTCCTCTTTCCTCCCCTGTTTCCTCGACTCTCTTCTTCTTCTTCTTCTTCTTCTTCTTCTTCTTCTTCAGTGGTACAATGACTGATCATTTCTCATATGACAGGCTATCTGGTGCTCACAAAGATCACACAACGAGATAGTGAGATTTAAATATGCATTTGGTTACATTCCCTCACACCATGAGGCCAGTATAAACTTTATGAATTTACAGACTATTATTGCCTCACCTGAGCTCCTCTGTTTGGATAAGCCAACGGCAAGAGGGAATATTTTAATAAGTAACTGACATAAAACCTGCTGTTTAATCTCCAGAGGACAGTTACATATGAAAATACTCTGAGCACCCAAGACAGACAGAAAAAGATATATAAAAAAAAATGTACCACTATCCACCTACATGTAGTCTTTAGTGTTTTTGCATCAGAGCAGCAACTTTAGAGTCCAAATTAGGTTAGCCCAAATTTGACTTGTGAACTGTCAGAGCTCCGTCTGAGAGAACAGCCTCCACCCACACACACACACACACACACACACACACACACACACACACACACACACACACACACACACACACACACACACACACACACACACACACACACAAATGGCGTTAGTTAATAAAGACCATGAACCGAGCTATATCACCTCCCCTCATCAGTTTATATGTTCTGGTATTTGAACATTTAACATTTCGTCCCTCTGCAACTCACCATTGTTTATTAAAGGTTCATTATATTTCATCC
>CAKAKR010042199.1:0-18005 GCA_916700685.1 Adelosebastes latens
CCAACGTTTTTTTTTATTATCCAACAGGTTAGAAGAAGCAGAAGGAGTTGAACCACAATGTCCAGCAGTGTAAGTGACATAACTTTCCTGTAGCTGTAGCTCACTGTATGGCTACTTGTACCTCTGCTGTGCCTTGTATGAAGAGTGAGAGTGTCCACCAGACTCCATTTAAAAATCATGCAATTTTACAGGATATTGCTTCAGCGTACAAATTACACGCAGAATACAAAGTATTTTAGGATTTTCTGAACTAATATTTAGCCCATGACGATTGTGGACATTATTTAGAGGTTAGCCAAGGTAAAGTTCAAGAGAATTCTTCTTCTTCTTAATGAAAGTGCTATTAATTCACTTTCACTGCCCTGGTCATAATTTACACAGGGGCATTGGGTGTTGATATATTGTACATTGATATTTAATATTAGATTAGTTGACCAAAAAAAAAAGAAACAAAAAAGAAGATAAAACAAACATAATTACATTTATTTTTTGTAATGCCATAGTTTAATTTGTATACATCATATTATGTTAATTTAATAACTTAAAGGTATTAATTGCTTTTTTTGTTTTTAACATTGGGTAAGATGGTGCGATATTGTTTGAATTCAATAATAAAGTGCAGGAAATGTACCAGAAATGTGGTCTTTAGCTTGGTATTTGTTCAGTGCTTAAAGCATTAGATTCAAGATTCAAGCCCTTTATTGTCAATGTGTAGTACAACGAAATTAGATTGCGACAATCCCATAGGTGCTAATGAAAAGATAATACAATAAAAAAAGAGATAGTGCAATATAAATATAAAAGATAATACAATAAAAATACAATATGTATATTGATGAGATGACAGTTTTGCCAGATTATTGCACAAAGTGTCCGTCAGATAATTATTGCACAGAGAGATCAGCATATGTTATTGAACATATCCGTAACAGTAGATTTACAGTATTTACACTGCAAAAGTGACACAAACATTTCCCGGATTTTATCCCACTTGTAGTGAGCTGTGTGAATCATACCATGACGTTTCAAGCAATTACTAAAAGTCAACTTGGGTTACATTAGATGTGCATGTTTACCTAAAACACACAGGAGTGTATAGCTTCAGGCATACTGTCCTGTAGTAAGGAGTAATGAAATACTGCTTTATGTTGGCTTCCTTAAAATGTTTCTGTCTGTTAACAGATGCCTTTTCTTCCCATGTAGCTGCTGTGTAGTCGAGGCAGGTTGGTCCTATCTAAGACCGCTGGCCATCACGCATTAGCTGCCCTCCGGGTCGGCAGAACCAGAACCTTCTCTGCTGCAAGCTCAGATGAGCCTTACGTTACTGTATCACACACAGACTCAGGTGAGTCAAGTAGTAATTTAAGGAAAATAGGTTGGGAACCACTGACTTATATTTTAGTTAGGGCTGTCAATCAATTGAAATATTTAATCACGATTAATCGCATGATTATTGCGATTAATCTCAAATTTTGTATCTGTTCAAAATGTACCTTAAAGGGAGATTTGTCAAGTATTTAATACTCTTATCAACACGGGAGTGGGCAAATATGCTGCTTTATGCAAATGTATGTATATATCTATTATTAGAAATCAATTAACAACACAAAACAATGACAAACATGTCCAGAAACCCTCACAGGTACTGCATTAAGTATAAAAAATGGCAAACTGCAGCCCAACAGGCAACAACAGCTGTCAGTGTGTCAGTGTGCTGACTTGACTATGACTTGCCCCCAAACTGCATGTGATTATCATAAAGTGGGCATGTCTGTAAAGGGGAGACTCGTTGGTACCCAGAGAACCCATTTACATTCACATATCTGGAGGTCAGAGGTCAAGGGACCCCTTTGAAAATGGCCATGCCAGTTTTTCCTCACTAAAATTTAGCGCAAGTTTGACCACAGGGGTCACCTTTTCTTAGATACAAGTAGGGGGGGCTTCAAGGAAAATAGGTTAGGAACCACTGACTTATTTTATGTATTTTAGTTTGTTGTTTATTTGTACTGGCTCCAGTCTGTTGAATTGTGTTTCCAAAACATGTAGAGAGAGACAAGAAGGTGGGCCAAACATGGCTACAGACAGTGTTACAGATGCGATTTTGAGCAGCAAACTGAGGGAAGAATAAATTAATAAAAACATAAAGAGGCAGACACACTCAGATATCTTTGTCACGTCCCCTCCAGGCCCCAGGACCGTGTGGCCTGATGAGAACATGGGACCATTCGGACCTCAGGACCAGCGCTTTCAGTTACCGGGTAACGTTGGGTTTGACTGCCACCTGGAGGGCATGGAGGACCAGAGGAAGACTCCGGTCCATAGGACGGTGCCTGATGTACTGACGGCCCCAAGCTGCACAGAGAGACACCAGTTCATACTGGCCCAGTTTGTTAATGAGTTCCAAGTAAGTTTTTGAATGTTTTTTGACTTGTGGCAGGGCTGTAGCTACCATAGAGAACATTTCTAATGTAATCACACATGTGATTATCATAAAGTGGGCATGTCTGTAAAGGGGAGACTCGTGGGTACCCATATAACTCATTTTCATTCACATATCTGGAGGTCAGAGGTCAAGGGACCCCTTTGAAAATGGCCATGACAGTTTTTCCTCACCAAAATGTAGCGCAAGTTTGGAGCGTTATTTAACCTCCTTCATGACAAGCTAGTATGACATGGTTGGTATCAATGGATTCATTAGGTTCTAGTTTCATATGATACCAGTATCTTCACTTTAGCTTTAAAACTGAGCCCTCTTCACCCTCCAAAAGATTGGCGGCCCGTTGGATATTTAAGAGGTTAACTAAAAATTGTAATTTGCATTAACGCGTTATCACTTTAACTTTGACAGCCCTAATTTGGATAGATTATTCAATTGACCAATATCACATTATCCACTGCGACACATGATACGAACACCTATTAAAACATTCTCCAAGACAGCTTTGTACACTGCATGTATCCACATTTTCATTTTGGGTTTAATTTCCAAAGAATTGATATCATCAATCAGAATAAATGATTTCCAGGCCTCAGAGCTGCTTTGCCAATGTGTATTTGTGTGTTCATCAGGGAAACCTGGGTACTATAGACACCAGAGTCCACAAAGCTGAGCAGTATTTTAATCAGACGGACGCAGACTGCTCCATAAGTTCCTGCCCTGAGCTGTTAAGGAAAGGTAAGAGACTGCTATTTGGCATCTTATACAGTGACTCTTCATAACCTGAAGTAACAAAACTCTCTCTCTCTCTCTGTGTCAGATCTTGAGCTCATGTTCCCCTCAGCACCCACCACCTCCATCACAGTAGTGACGGTCACACAGAGTAACAGTCGGCGTGCGGAGGAGGCAGCAGCAGAGCTGGACAAAGACCAGCTGCTCCACAAAGTGAGTCCTGTGATATTTTATTGTTGTTGTAAGTGTGATGAGATGTGACGTCATGTTGAAACAGCAGCTGACTGCGTTTCCTCCTCCCCTGCAGTTTGTGAGCGGAGCAAAGGAGATGTGCTTCGCTCTGTGGACCGCAGGCTACTGGGCCGACTTCATTGACCCAACAACAGGAGAAGCTGTGAGTTCTTCTGTTTGTAGTAGTCATTTTTTTCATTAAAGGGCGAGTCTTACTTTTGGGGTTGCTCAAACTATCTATGTTTTAGTGTCAAAATGTTATTTTCCCTTCAAGCCCTTCTAAAAACTTTTCCCGCGTGACCTGACGTGAATTTTCTGCATGATGACGCTGCTACATGTACAGTATATATACATCCTTATAGTCAGTGTATTAATGTTACATTAGGGCTGGGCGATATGGAGAAAATCAAATATCACAATATTTTTGACCAAATTCCTCTATTGATATTGCGACAATATTCGTGCTTTCACAATGAGATTTTTGATAAATAATCATCAGTAATGAGGATAAAATGATGAAGTGGGTTAATGCAAATAATAGAACAGTCTGGGAAGTTAAGAAAATGACATCCCTTTGCTGTAATGCAGCCTTCAAAAAACAAAATGCATCACTTACACCATATTATAATATCCAAAATCTAAGACGATATATAGTCTCATATCACAATATCGATATATTGCTCAGCCCTACGTTACAGTAGCTTAGATGGTGGTCGGCATGCTCCCAGTTTGGAGAAGCAGACAGTAGTACCGGCACGGAAGATGAGCAATGTACTGCTGTGGACGCCACATTAGTTCGGATCTGAAAGTCACACAATAACACAAACTAACTAACCTATCGAGGCAGCGGTAGACCAGCAACTTTGAAGACACAAATATAACAGTTTCAGTTCCCCATCAGAAAGGGCTGTCTGACGGCGAGGTAAAGCAGTGAATATATTCTAAATATAGTGTACACTTAAACTAATATTGTTTGGTTTTTTTAGGTGGCTAAAATACGTTTTTCTGCTGCTCCCGTCCACAGCAGCTTTACTTCGCCGTAAAACAGCCCTTTAGCCACCAGACTCCATTTAAAAAAGGAGTAATTTTACCTCGCAGAACGCAGGAGTATACTGTACATACAACCCCACTTCAAAAAATCCAAACTAACCCTTTCAGTTATTTCCAAATTGCTAGCGTTTACATAAGTCATAACCTTGTTGATTAGCTGACTTTGGTAACCTACATCACTGCTTTTTGCAACAGCTGACAGAGCGCAGATGGACCCGCCCTTTAACAGTGAATACCAGGGTATTTTATGCATTTTTTAATTATGGGGTATTCAAAAAAAGAATTTAAACGAGTTTAGCATAAGGCTGCAACATAATTATAAATACAATGCCGTCCAGTACGTCACCATCACCTTGTTCCCCAACAGTTCTTTGCATCTCCATCGAGTCAAACCAAACTGCGGACAGAGGAGGAGCTAAGAGATTTGGGCTTCCACATCGAAGTGTCGGGCTCCTGCACGGTCATCCGCCACATCCTGAGAGGAACGCCGTTGTTTGTGGGGACTGTTTTCACCAACGCACCCGCTCACAGCTCAGCTATAGCGAGACTACAAGGACTTTCTAATGTACTCGCTGATGAGGAATAGGCTTTTTTTTAATATATATATTCGACAGAACTAAATCCAAACGAGGCCTCTATTTATGGTTTGAAGAAGCTTGGAATATGGTAGTGTTGGTACAGGGTTGTATCAGTGAAAGGAAAGTTTGTCGTAACTGTAACAAGGACTTGACTGAGACTCTATAATCAGGTCAACCCGGCTTACCCTGCACTACACCCAGGGAGAAACACAGTGCAGAGGGCAGGGCTCTGACTACAAATAAAAGGCGTTTGAACATGTAATATCTGCTGTTTGAGAAGCTTGTAGACGATGTTTGGAGGATGACATCATCTGTGTTTTTATGCTAAAACTATGGATTTGAGATGGAAACTCAGATATCAGGTTAATAACTTTTCATACGAACATGTACAGTGTTTCTTTTTGTTCTAAAGAGTCTAAAGAAATATGGGTATTGTTTGAGTTGAAGCACTACAGCTGTGACAGTCAAATAAAGTGTCTCCAGTGACGCTGTATTCCCTGTAGCTCTGAGTGTTCCTTCACAGAAGGGCAATAAATTCACCACCCCATTCTTCATACACGGATAACCAAATTATCCAGATTGAAATGTAATTTTCATAATGAAGAGTTACATATACTTTAACATGTTAAAATATATGACAAAATAAAAGTTTGTACTCTAAAAAAATCTAAGTGTAATTTTAGATACTGTGAGCAAAAAGACATAAACCCAACAAAAATATTCTGACAATGGAGCAAGGCATTTAAGACACCAAGACCTTGAAGAACACCATGCTGTGATTTGTTATCAAAAACTTTTGACATTTTGAGATTTCTGCAAGAATTACATTTTTCGGCGATTGGATGGCGAGCACTTGTGTTCTGGAAACAGCTCAGAAACCCCTCCGAGACTGTTTAAAGACCCCAGTATGCAGAAATATTCAAATACACCATTTTGAGAATAGGCGAAAATAATACATTTATACTACATATAAAAAACTGCATGTTTTTTACTCCGAACTGCATGTGATTATCTTAAAGTGGGCATGTCTGTAAAGGGGAGATCCGTGGGTACCCATAGAACCCATTTTCATTCACATATCTGGAGGTCAGAGGTCAAGGGACCCCTTTGAATATGGCCATGACAGGTTTTCTTCGCCAGAATTCAGCCCCACTTTGGAGCGTTATTTAACCTCCTTCCCGAGAAGCTAGTATGACATTTTGTAGTTTCATATGATATCTGTAGCTTCACTAGAGCCTCTGAAAGACAGTAAAGTCAGTCGGGATCGCGGGTCTCAGAGGGTTAATTTGCATGCCACATACACACATTGATGTGTTACCTTTGTATAATTTTTTATGAGAGCATGGTGCTTATTTTACAGCAAGGTCCAGTCAAGCGTAAAAAAAATAACAAGTTCAAATGACATTTTGTTGCAAATGGTTGTAATACATTTTCAAAGTTACCAAATAGGTTGAGACGGATGCTCAAGACTATAAGTAGGTGGTTAGGTTACTTGGTGACATCACCACGTTACGGAAGAAAAGGTGGGCTTCAAGGGAGGCGTTTCAGGCAGTTCAGGAGCAGAGTTTCTCCCTTTGGCGTGGACTTTGCAGAACTTTTACATGCACAAAAACACTATATAACACACTAAAGGAAAGGGGAAAAAAAGCACAATAGGTCCTCTTTAATGCTCTGAGTGTTGTATAGAGCACCTTTAAGTTCGGTCTGATATGCACACAGATGCAGAGTTTCCCCTCTCAAACTTGTCCAGTTGTGAAGATGCAGATGATGATGATGATGATGACGTAGCTCAGCGTCGCAGGAAGAAACCCTCCGCTCGAGCTGACCAGAGGAGAAGTGGAGGAGAAGACGGAGCTGCTGGCGTTCCTCGGCACCAACACGTTACAGATGTTCCCCTCACAGCAGGATGAGCACATCTGGCGGAGGAGATTTAAATATTGAGTCCCTGAAATATTCTGCGACTTCTCTCTTTTTTTTTTTATAACAACTCTACACACCTGATAGCCGTTATCAGTGACATCAGCACAGCCGGTAAACAGACAGTTCTCCAGGGTCGCACACCGCTTGGTCACGGACACACTGTCGCCGTGGTTATCCATCATGTGGAGCGTGTGGCAGTATCTGGCATCTGGAAGACAAAAATAATAATCAAATGTAGTCTTTGGGGTTTGTATTCAGCTCAGTCCAGCTGCACACATAGAAACAAATGCTGACGTACCTTTTGGACAGTAAACGTCCGGTGCCCAGCGGTTACACTCATAGTTATCTGCAGCGTCTTCACACGTGAAGCACTTGAAGCCTCCAGGATGAGGTGTAGCTGTGGAGGACACACACACACTTCAGTACTTCTCAGTATTTTTAGTATATTTACATGTGTGTTAAGTAAATTACAGCAAAATCAATCTTTAAACTATGTTAAGCAGGAGACAAATAAAATGTGGAATGTAATATAAAGCAGACTAAGAACTAAAAGGAATAACAGAGTACACTTTTAAAGGCTTTTTTAAAAAGTTAATTTTTGCAATATTTTAAAATTTAACTAATCATAATTGAGACTGAACACGGAGATTATCTCTTTTCTTAGAGCTGTCAATCGATTAAAATATTAAATTGCATGATTGTTCATAATTAATCGTGATTAATCGCACATTTATCTGTTCAAAATGAACCTTAAAGGGAGATTTGTCAAGTATTTAATACTCTTATCAACATAGGAGTGGGCAAATATGCTGCTTTATGCAAATGTATGTATATATTTATTATTGGAAATCAATTAACAACACAAAACAATGACAAATATTGTCCAGAAACCCTCACAGGTACTGCATTTAGCATAAAACAATATGCTCAGATCATAACATGGCAAACTGCAGCCCAACAGGCAACAACAGCTGTCAGTGTGTCAGTGTGCTGACTTGACTATGACTTGCCCCAAACTGCATGTGATTATCATAAAGTGGGCATGTCTGTAAAGGGGAGACTCGTGGGTACCCATAGAACCCATTTTCATTCACATATCTGGAGGTCAGAGGTCAAGGGACCCCTTTGAAAATGGCCATGACAGTTTTTTTACATTCAAAACACACGTTATGCAAACAGTAACATTAAGCTCCTACTTGAGGGATGCAGCAGGATGATGTCCGTCATGGTGAAGTCTCGTGACTGGACCGTTCTCAGCCAATCAGCGACGCTGGTCACTAGCAGGACCCAGGCCACTGTTGGCCAGGCCTCCATCATTGGCCCAAAGTTCCTTCATGCACTTTTCTGTTTGGGCGAGCAAACTCTGTGGGAGAGAAGAGACGACGAGTAGCTGAAATACACCAAATAAATCCCCAGGAGCTGTACTTTGATGAATTTTAAATTAATATAACTTGAAACATATTAAAAAATATGTTGCAGTGAATCGTCTCGAAGCCTCAGAGCCAACGTCTTATAATAAAAGTGATCAGCTGCTGCTCACGCTGTGAGCTCGCTTCATTATTTAAACGTCAAAAGGAACCCTACACACAAAGGACAGGAAGACATCTATTATAACTATCACTTCTGACATAAACATGAGTTATGTTTCAATTACAAGCCCCATTTGCCCTCTGGGAATTTAGCCATTCGTCCCCGCTTGCCAGATTTTTTTTTTTCTCTGTCATGCAACGGGTCATTTGTTTGTAAAGCCAAGTCAGCATGTGTATTGTCTTTTAGTCCGACTCCTTTAAAACGGCGATCGCGACAACAAAGAGACACTTCCCCCTTCTAGATGTTCATTATGAGACTGACTTTGTTGAGGGATTAAGGGAAAATGTAATGCATGCATGCAAGAAAAAAGTCTTTGTTTGATTGATATAAAACTGAAATGTAAAAAACATAATTTTTTCTATGGGCTTTGGTGTGCGTTTCAGCAAAACAAAACAATTTCATTACCATTAACCGACTTCTATTAGACATACACAGGCTATGTTATATATATTTTTACTGTAATAGTATTCAGCTACAGTCCAGGAAGAACAAATACTCTTCTGAGATTCACTGAGACGTCCATCAATGAATTAGACACCAGATGACCTGGTTTTGCCCCTGAATTGACATCGGTAGTGTAAGATCAGCGATGAGTTCAGATGCCTCTGACTCCATTTTCTGTTTTTATCCCCGGGCATTGTGCGGGCTGTGTGGTTTGTAAATGCTTGTTTTCTTAGCATTATGCATGCCCCAATAACATTGATCAATGTCTTTGCTGCAGACAGAATAACCATGCTGCACTCTGCTGTGCACAGCAGGCTCTAAAGGCTCTGATTACTCAGTTTAAACCACGTTGAACATTATACTATGAAGAATTTTACATAATAATTAAGAGTAAAATCACTTTGAATGCTATGCAAATATATTTAATTGGACTATGATGAACACGTACAGTATATTGCAGCCTGGTTGCACAAAAAAGGCGTGTGAATGACACGATAATGCGGAAGGCAAAAGTGTGTAATAAGAGTGCCGTTCTTGCTTCAGGCGTGTCATTTTCATACAATGTAGTGACTACAATGTAAATGCATCCATGTGAATATGCTACATGCAAAGCTAGTGACGTTACGTAGAATAAATAGCGAGAAAGACCACGTATGTTGAGCGAGAGGGCAGGTGGATGGGTCCAACAAACAGGACTTTCAATCAGGAAACCGGTGTTCAAAGCCGGTGTATTTTTCTCTAAGTTACGTTAGTTAGTGACGGGTTTTCCGTACTGATGTTACGTTGTTTTTGTAAGTATTTTATTTAGTTTACGTACTTATTTTAAGGCCAACCATCACCTTTTTCTTCCCTAAACCTAACTAAGTGGTTTTGTTGCCCCCTGCTGGTAGGCTACTGCACCTACATACATGTAATATTCACGCCTCGACGAGGCAAAACGTGACGCTGATGCACTATCCTCTGGTGGACAGGAGGGTCTATTAAACGCGTTGACGTGATACCGGGTTGCATATTTACAGGAAGACCGCATGATAGTAGCTAGAGCTGAAGCAATTAGTCGATTAATCAATTCATATTAATCATTTTTTAAAGCAAAAATGGCCAATTTTCACTAGTTCTAGCTTCTCAAATGTGAAGATTTGCTGGTTTCTTAGTGTTTTATGATATTAAACTTAATATCTTTGGGGTTTGGGCCATTTGCTTTGACAAAACAAGACATTTTAATAGGTTAACGTTGGCTTTGGAGACTTGTGATGTGCATTTTTCACAATAATGAATTGATTTATCAACGAAATAGAGGCACAATGTATGTATAAACACTTTTTTTAGCTCATTGAAAGTAAGATTGTTTCAGCGCTAACTTGTTTGAATGGATTTTTAAAGAGGAACTAATATGCTTTTTTTCCCCTTTCCTTTAGTGTGTTATATAGTTTTTAGTGCATGTAAAAAGTCTGCAAAGTTACACGCCAAAGGGAGAAACACTGCTCCTGAACTGCCTGAAACGCCTCGCTAGAAGTCCCGCCTTTTCTTCCGTAACGTGGTGATGTCACCAAGTAACACGTTTGCATAACGACTGCAGCACAGCCCGTATGAGAAAAGTGAAGCGTTTTTTGAACAATAAAAGCATGTAAACATGTTCTAGTAAAAACCCAAAATACAAGTATGAACCTGAAAATAAGCATAATAGGTCCTCTTTAAATTGCAGTATTGAAACAATTTAATATATTTTTTTAAATCTAGCTTGCACTACAAAAGTTGAGTTGTGGAAACACATCCTAATTACACAATACGGTATTATTTGATGAGATTCAGAGACGTCTTTCAGTCCACGGGCTTGCATTCATTAAGCACCTCCTCAGAGCACCAGTGCTACTGTATAGCTCTTAATGATATTCTGTACGCTGAAAGGAAAACTTGAGATTAGCTCTCCAACTTTGAGCTGTCTGAGAGATGCCGGGCCTTGCCTGGAGTAAAATTTGGAGTGCTGGGGATTAGGTACAATGGCTCCCTGTTACAACTGGAGAGGGTTTATATCACTCAGGGTTCAATCGGTACCGACCAACTCGTTCAGGTCGCAGGGCTGAAAGAATCTGAAGGAGAGCGGGTATTAAATCTTTCTGTCTCCTAAAAAAATGACGTTCCCATACGGCGAAACTGCGTTGACGCATCATAAAGTTTGCAGATTGAGAGTGTAACAGTTGATAAATGGGGCTGAGATATTACTGCAATAGCACCCAAAACGTTGTCCAGAAAATATGTTTAAAATACTGACTCGTGACTCTGCCTGTGACCTCTTCATACCAGAGATAAGTTGCCAAGTCCAATGCTATAAATCAGTCATCAGAGGTTCAGAGGTTGAGCTGTGTTTTGTGCAAATATATTACTTAAAGTATATATAACTATAGACCTGAATTAATAATAATTCAAAGAAAAAAAGATCAAGTTATTTCCAAGAAAAGACAATTCAGATTAACATTCAAACTGTTAGCTAATAACTTCACATCTTGTGTCCGTAGGCAACGCTCTGCTGCTTTCAAGTGCTGTCAGAGATCTCATATTTATGACTTTAAACATACACGAATGACCCAAAACATTGTAAATATTACTGGGAAAGTCACCTTCATCCAAAATCACACTGCAACCGATGGTTCTTGACTATTTTTTCCATCGATGCCATGGCGTTATTTGTGTGAATTTGCTTGTATACGGGAATATCTGGGGAATACGTTTATTATTAGACATCAGTTGCCCCCTTGTGTGCATTTTGAGCATTTAAATGTTTACAACTTAGAAAAGCAAGTTTACTGAAACAGAGAAATGGTTTAATAACTATGTTTTCATTAGTGTATAATCACCTGAAACTAAGAATCGTTGTGTTTTTGTGAGCCATAGGGAGCGGGTCCTCTTCACGGAGTCCGCCATGTTCCACCGCCATGTTTCCACACAGCCCGTTGGCACGAAAAAGCCATGATAATGCGCAAGGCATTTAGCGTGCAATAAAAACGCCGTTCTTGCGTCACTTGTTCGTTCCATTGCAACATCAGCGCCCAACTGCAAAGCTACACTTCCGCCATTTTTGGACTGAAAGCGACAAACTGGATGCCGGTAAAACGTCCGCCTAAAAAGTGTCGTACAAAAGTAATTCAAAATGATTCCTATTCTCTTGTCATAATTAATGTCTCTACCGAAATGGCCTGTGTTGAACAATAAAATATGTAAGGGATAATGTACAGCGAGCCGGTTGTTGTGAAAGAATCCCCGACAGGGCGATGCCGCAACCCGAGGCGAAGCCCTGAAGGGGTTTATTTCACAATAATGACCCTCTAACTGGACATTATCCCGCTTATTACACGGCTACTTACTTAAGAAATCGATATTTTGACACAAAAACGGTTCGCCAGAGTCCGACATCTGAGCTGCGCCCATAGCAACAGTCTGTTATACATAGCAATGGTCTGCTATGCATAGCAACGGTCTGTTATACATAGCAACGGTCTGCTATACAGAAATTACAGACCGCAGAACGCCGTGTTTGACCAATCAGAATTGAGTATTCAGCACAGCCGTGTAATAATATAAATATAATAAGCGTTGTCAGTCCAAAATGGCGGCAGCGAAAACACCAGAATTTCGTCTGTTTGCTTCTATTCTCTTTGCTTCCGCTGCTCCTAAAGTAGTGTTATTATGGTAACCTCTGAGCGAGGTGAACGACGTTACCACGGTTTTGCACTCTGCGTCTCATGTTACCGCAGTCTTGGAAAGGGAGGAGTGAGCGGAGGGGTACTCAGTTGGTTGCAATCTGCAACCACACCACTAGATGCCGCCAAATCCTACACACGGCACCTTTAAACACCCTGTGCGGTTGTTCAAACCCACTCAAAGTCAAACATGAATGCATCAAATACAAACACTGGCAGCTTCAGGAGAGGGTTTGCTTGGTTCGACCCTTCCAACAGAGCCAAATTGAATGTTTATAATCATAAAGTGATCGAGGCTGCTATAGATGGTAAAACAAAATGTCAAATGTGAACTACTTAGTCCCTTAGATGGAGGATAATTGCTCCACGTTGGTCATGCGTGTCAAAAGAATACAAGATTAGGCCACCAGGGTTGCCTTTGAAGTTCAGCTGATACCCAGCAGCTCAGTCCCATCGACCAGACACACATGTGGCAGCGGCTTAACTTCTGACATACAACTGCTCATGTTATTCACTTCTACACTGAGGTCGGAGACACATGACTGCACCAAAGGAATTACAGCGAGTGTTGCTGGATTCTCCTGTTTAACACTTCACTGTTGACCGAAACAGTACAGCGTATAACTTCAATATTTAGTCACATCTATGGTTAAAGTACACACGAAGTAAAAGTACTTAATCCATTGGTGCCGTGTCATACCTGCTTGTTGAGAAGGATGTTAAAAAACGCTCCAAACTTACGCTACATTTTGGCGAGGACTGTCATGTCCATTTTCAAAGGGGTCCCTTGACCTCTGACCTCAAGATATGTGAATGTAAATGGGTTCTATGGGTACCCACGAGTCTCCCCTTTACAGACATGCCCACTTTATGATAATTACATGCAGTTTGGGGGCAAGTCAGCACACTGACACACTGACAACTGTTGTTGCCTGTTGGGCTGCAGTTTGCCATGTTATGATTTGAGCATATTGTTTTATGCTAAATCCAGTACCTGTGAGGGTTTCTGGACAATATCTGTCATTGTTTTGTGTTGTTAATTGATTTACAATAATAAATATATACATACATTTGCATAAAGCAGCATATTTGCCCACTCCCATGTTGATAAGAGTATTAAATCTCCCTTTAAGGTTCATTTTGAACAGATAAAAAAAATGGATTGATTGACAGCTCTAATAATTAATGAAACATTATTTAAAAGTTTTCTGAATCTGCTCTTTTAGGCGAAAACATTTCCAGAAGAATTATATGTTCAGGTGAAGGCTGCAATATGTGTAAATAATGAAATAATCTAGTACTAATAATGGTCCAAAATGATGTAAAATTGCATAGTTTTAAGTCAAAAACCTTCAAATGTTCTTGAGGGACGACCCCCAAACTCAATATCTCCTAGTATCTTATATTCACTGTAGAAATTCAGAATATATCTCTTTATCCTGCTGCATAATATGTACAACACTGCTCCAAAAACCTGAATGATACCGGACTATAGGCTGCAAATAACACAGGAAAGCACTTTAACTATTAACACACCACCTTAACCCTATAATGTTCCAGTGGGAATATCATTGGAGTATTATAGGCCAACTACAGGAGATGCATACTCCAAGTATATATAGCAATAAAACCCACAGCTGATTATGACTGAAACAGTATAACATGCTTAAAGAAATAATAGAATAAATAGGAATAAATCGCAATTGCATTGTGATTAAGAGGAGTACTGGCACTGGAGTACTTGTAGTGGAGGTAAATTATAAAGTAAAGTTAAATAGAAATCAAGAAAAAAATTCCACTTAACTACAGTATTAATAACGTGTGTAAAAATACACAGTATAGACTCTAACATGTGATCAAAGATGTATACTCAAACACATAAATTAAAACAGCCTAAATAATTAAAAAGCCTATTTAGATAGATAGATAGATAGATAGATAGCATAAAAAAATCTAAATTATAAACATATAATAACCCATTATATACATTAACAGAGTTAACTTGCTCACCGGCTTTATGTCCTCGGTGGATCTGCAGCAGACTCACAGCTCAGATGAGAATCAAAAACTATACTGAGCTGCTGCTCTGTGTGGAGCTGAGGGGGGAGGGTGCTGCTACGTCACTGCTACGTCACTACAGCTCCCATCAGCCATTCTACAGCTGGACCAGTAGAAATATATGCTTATAGAGGTTTTAAAGGTCCCATATCGTGCTCATTTTCAGGTTCATATTTGTATTTTGTGTTTCTACTAGAACATGTTTACATGCTGTAATGTTAAAAAAAAAACTTTATTTTCCTCATACTGTCTGCATGAATATGCCTGTATTTACCCTCTTGTCTGAAACGCTCCGTTTTAGCGCATTTTGACGGAATTGCAACAGAATTGCGTTGCTAGGCAACAGCTTGGGTCCATGTGTACTTCCTGTCAGCTGATGACGTTCACATACACTGCAACCAGGAATAAACTGGGACACATTTAGAATGTTTACGTTTAAAATTGTGTCAAGGGTCTAAATATTGTAGATTTGTGACATCACGAATGGGCAGAAATCCTGACAGCTTGTTTCAAATGCAGAGTTTCTGAATACGGGCTGTGTGTTTCCCTGTGGATTGAGTGTTTCGATACTTTCACAGTATTTATATAGGACTTAAGCCTGCTTTAAAATAAAAAAACATGAAAATCTCACTTTTTTATAATATGGGACCTTTAACCTTGAATACTGTATGTCACGCTAATTAGTGGAGCGGATAACATCCATTTTTCAATAAAATCATGCAAATAGTGATACAAGCACCAAATTTGGCATGATGATTGCCCGAGGGCTCACTAAGCAAATATAAACGATTGGCCACTTGAAAATCCAAGATAGCGGCCATTTTTCAAGATGGCCGCCAAATTGACCTGCCGATAATGATTTATCTCATATAAATTCATCTACTTGATCGATTTGAGTGATCTTGGTGTCAAATTATATGTTTTCTTGGCGTGCTGGATCTAATTTTGATAGTTTTAACAATTTTTAACTGCAATATGGCGGCCATTTTTCAAGATACTCGCAGAGAATGTTTTTCATAAAGGGACTGTTTGTAACTTCTTACACGTATAAATCACCGGGTTGGTGTCCCATGCGCGCTCGCGTGTGGCTACGCTGTTCAGACTCAGACTCCAACACAAACTACTCAGAAGCACCAAAACTGCAAAGTTGTATCTAGTGAAGCCCGTCTGTTAAACAGTGTTGGCTGCGGTCGGAGGACGCGGGGAAGACCGTAGCTTTGGTCTACAGGACCGGAGTCTCTGCTCCTCTGCTCCTCTGCCTGCCTGCCTTCACTCACAGCTCGCTCCACTCTCACGTTCATGCGCGCACACTACACACTGCAGAAGAGTTAGTTTAGCTCTGAGAATATCTAGTAAATGTACAGTGGACGTTTGTGCAGAAATAACTGCTGCAGCTCCTCCAGACCAACAGAGGTTTCCCGTGTCTTGTGAAGTGAAGGGTGCTACACTACAAACCATTTGTGGTTGTAATAGCACTCGTTGTCGTATGATTCATAACGGCTCCTTAGATCAACCACATGAACCACAACCATGTTGGTTGAAGTGTAGCACTAGTTGTCGTCTGATTCATAACGGCTCCTTAGTTCAACCACATGAACCACAACCATGTTGGTTGAAGTGTAGCACTCGTTGTCGTATGATTCATAACAAAGGAATGGAAATTTGATTGATTTCCAGTAATAAATATATATATACATTAATTTGCAAAAAGCAGCATATTTGTCCACTCCATGTTAATAAAAGTACTAAATACTTCACAAATTTCCCTTTAAGGTTCATTTTGAGCAGATATCAAATGTGCTATTAATCACGATTAAATATTCTAATCGATTGACAGAAACCCAAAATACAAGTATGATCCTGAAAATGAGCATAATAGGGCCTCTTTAAATTACAGAAAGGCATCTTTAAATTTAACAGAAGTGTCTTTAAACACAAATGACTGCGAGAAAAAAAGACACGAGTTGACAAAAAGTGTCTCATGAAGTGATTCAGGAAGAAATAATCAACGACGTGTTTTCCTGACAACAGCAGACCAGACCTGAATACAGTCTTCTGCAGATGTTTCAAGCAATTTGTCACTGCTTCGGTTCTGGACATGTTGAACCAGGCGCCTCCTCCAGCCACAGATCAGCACAGAGCTGGCAGGGGAGCTGCTCTCTGTCTGTGTGTGTGTCTCTCTGTCTCTCTCTCTCCCTCATCTCTCTCCCTCATCTCCCTCCCTCATCTCTGTCCCTCATCTCCCTCCCTCATCTCCCTCCCTCTTCTCCCTCCCTCATCTCTCTCCCTCATCTCCCTCCTTATTATTTTGATTTCCAATAATAAATATATACATTAATTTGCAAAAAGCAGCATATTTGTCCACTCCATGTTAATAAAAGTATGAAATACTTCACAAATTTGCCTTTAAGGTTCATTTTGAGCAGATATCAAATGTGCTATTAATCACGATTAAATATTCTAATCGATTGACAGAAACCCAAAATACAAGTATGCTCCTGAAAATGAACATAATAGGGCCTCTTAAAATTACAGAAAGGCATCTTTAAATTTAACAGAAGTGTCTTTAAACACAAATGAGTGCGAGAAAGGAAGACATGAGTTGACAAATGTGTCTCAGGAAGTAATTCAGGAGGAAATCATCAAAGCCAGCCCGCAAAATGCGCAAAATAGGTTGTGAGCGCTGTGTTGACATTTTGCGGTAAAAAAAAACCTCTCCATTAAGTCTACCATTCTACAGGACTACACTTCCTCTTTCCCTTCACTATAAAAGCTCAGTAGCCTACTGACTTGTATTCGCTAACACTAACAATCCACTCAATAATAAAGGTTACAAGAGCACAGACGGTCCCTGACCACTGACTGACTGTCTGTAGCTCGTTGTCTACCTTACTATGGGTAGTTCCTTCATGAGTTATTGATTCCGGATATTGAATCTGTCAATATCTTTCCAACTTTACAGATGTGAGAAAAGGTAGTTGTCTTGGGGTGTAGTTGGCATACATAAACCTAAATTTACAGGAGTGCAGACGTCTAGTTCTCATCACTATATCAATATTTTACACAAAGATGTTTGGATGCTTTCGCATGGTAAGTTGATTAAATGTGTTTTTTTATTTGTCATCTATCACAAAAAGTATTTTCTCTAATGTCAAAGTAATTAGAAACTTTCTGCTAACAATGTAATAAATATAAAACAATTGTAATGCTTACTTATTTACATTTTATACAAGGTGGAAAAGGTATTAGCGTGACATACAGTATGCA
>CAKAKR010042201.1:0-17608 GCA_916700685.1 Adelosebastes latens
ATCGAGGCAGCGGTAGACCAGCAACTCCTGTGTTCTGCAAGGTAAAATTACAGTTTTTTTCAATGGAGTCTGGTGGCTTTAAAGAGAGCATAGACGGATACAACGGCTTCAGTTGCCGACCGTCATCTACTGTAGGTAATACACTGACTATGGATAAGTACCTCATACAACCCCACTTTAAAACACCCCAACTGTCCCTGTTAAAGTGGGATGGAGATGCAAGGAGAGATGGGTAATGTAGTCTTTGAGGGATTAGTGTTTTCACAAAGGCATTCTCCATGTGTCGTGTGTTACTGGCTTTTTAGAGGAAGTACAGACAGTAAGTAGCCATTAGACACACACACATGGTTTTAGCCTTTGTTTTGCTTCTGTTACTAATATTGCAAAGTGTTTTGTTTTTCTCTGAATTCAGATAGAGAAGAATGTTTGAGTCTGCCTTTTAGGGAGGAAAAGGTGCAGGAAGGTTTGTTTAGTATTTGAAGGACTCAGGAAACTTTGATCGGCTCATATCTGCTCATTTTGACAGGCTTTTATTGCAGATTTGAGTTTCATAACATTTCGAACAAATTGATGAAGAAAGATCTTCATATAAAATCCTGCTTGACGGGGGACGTTTGTGTTTTTAAGAAGAGGTCAGCAGTTTTTAAATTTATGATTTGGCAGTTTGTTACAGACCAGTATGGGGTGTATCCCATTACTTGCACATTTTCAAAAATACTAGGCTATGCATGTTAATCCCTCCCGTGTTCATAGCTATTAATAATCATTTAATTCTTCCGTCTTGTTTTGTTAAATTAATGCAATATTGTAGCACTGTGCGTGTTTCTGTTTTGTTTTTACACATTGAAGTTAAAGTCTGAGGGTGAGGAAGGAAGAGCCCATTCAGAGTAGCTGATTTAAAATGACCTAAACTGACGTGCTATTGGTTAATTTGATTTTTTTTCTGTTGAATTTTTATGTTAAAGTGGACTTAAACTGGCACATTATGTATTCTAACAAATGAATAGTTTCATACCAAAACAAAAAAAATGTTGCTAACAAAACAGTCACTGACATCCAAGCACATCTTGCAATAAGATCATCCGCCAGCAAACTACCATACATCACTTTTGAAATGACAAACTTCTTTTGATATTGTTTCGTGGAATGAAACCTTTTCATTTGTCCCCCCCCTGACTTTTAGCATTCGGCACTAACCCTGTGGTCTCTGTTTTAATAGCCACGCCTTATACTACTCAGTGTTTTAAATATACATTTTAAGAAATGCTTTTATTTGAAAATGTGTATCCTTTAAAGATGGAAGACTGTACTTTGTATTAAACCTGTTCTAAGTCTTTGAAACAGTTTTTGGCATGTTTAAAGCAGATTTGTGGTATTTATAACTTGTGGCATTCTTGAACTAATGAAATGCAATTAAAGATATCTATATTTATTACCAGATTATGGTCTTGATTTTAATTCTGGGACTGTGTGTGTGTGTCTGTGTGTGTGTGTGTGTCTTGTGTGGCGTCCCAGGGGTTCTTGAGTGGATTCCAGGAACACAGAAATGATAATTTTCTCAGTTTTAATGGCGTTTCTTTCGCTTCAGAGGTTCAAATCATTGAAAGATGCTGCAGAAGTTTTATCTCACATTATAAGATATTTTAGATTGGGGTCTTAGGGATAAAAAAAATTGATTGGAGGATGTAATTTAGAGGTATTGCATGTAAGGTTTCCCACAGGAATAGGTGAGTATTGGTGCCTCCTGTTTCACTTTAGATGTTCAACTCATTGAAAGATGCTTCAGAAGTGATGTTTTATTTCACATTATAAGATATTTTAGATTGGGGTCTTAGGAATAAAACCATTGATTGGAGGATGTGCTTTAGAGGTATTGAGTGTAAGGTTTCCCACAGGGAAGAGAGGTGAGTATTGGTGCCTCCTGAGTCCATCTTTGCACCACATGTGAAGGTGTCCAATAGCCAATAGAGTGCGTGTGTCATTAGGGCATGCGCACCAAAGCGTGTCAGACCTGGTCCCGCCTGCATGGTCCCACAGAAAATAAGGGGTGTGCTTGCTCTGGTTGCTCGTGAGGAGGCAGCAGCGCATGCGCCTCGCAGGAAATCACGGGCGTCGAGCCTCCTCTCCTCCTCTCCTCCTCACACCACACCGCAGCAGCGATTGCAGATCTTACATGTCAGATAGATAGGAGGGAGTGGGAAGGGGGTACACGAGAGACTGGGGGGCCCAACACTCACAGAGGGATGGAGAGCCGGTCTGCAGAGGAAGAAGAAGAAGAAGAGGGCTGATCTGACTCCGACTGACTCTTTTCTTTCTAACTTGAGTCTGCAGATGCAACCTGTCTGTCATCCCCATCCGTCCCAGTAATCCCATTCTGTGTTGCAGCGTTTCCTCCAACAAGGCA
Source organism: Adelosebastes latens (assembly GCA_916700685.1). Taxonomy (NCBI): domain Eukaryota; kingdom Metazoa; phylum Chordata; class Actinopteri; order Perciformes; family Sebastidae; genus Adelosebastes; species Adelosebastes latens. Next base: position 2,405 of record CAKAKR010042201.1, read on the forward strand.
GCAGAGGGGACTACAATGACAACCTGGTGAATGCAGACGGAGAGATGGAGTAAAGCAATAAGCATCCAGCAGGATGCGCATCATCCACAGCCCGACAAGGAAGAAGAAGAAGGTATTAGAGCAACCTGCTGGCTGTTTTCCTCACACCGTCGCATGTCAGAGGAGATTTTCCGCGGTGGTGCTGTTGTGGATTGATCGTTTCCTCCATCGCCCTCCTGGTGGTGTCGGTGTATGATGGAGAGCTCCAATGGCTCTGGCAGCGACACCAAACCGCAGAACCAGAACCACCAGTTGGAGAAGAAGAGACTGAACCGAGCGCCTTCTCCGGCCAGACCTTTCCTCAAGGATGTGCACTCTCGCTGCTCCACCAAGCCACCTGCCATCGTACCCAAATCACCCAAATTCAACAAGCAGCAGCAGCAGTCCTCCTCGGTGCCCTTGGCCCATCCGAACCGCAGCTCCAGACGCAACACGACCGGAGCGAAGGAGAAGACATCAGCCACCACGGCGAAAAGTAAGACTTCTGTGGCGAAGAAGCCCACCAAGGTGCTCCAGCATGCAGCAGCAGCCGGCAGCATCAAGCCGGACAGCAGCTCCACCAGCAGCAGTCCAGTCCTCGCTAAAGGCAAGAAAGGGAGACTAGGCTCATCGGGGTCCCCCCAGGGCCCTCTCAGCCATGGATCCCCGATCCGGGTACCGACCGGAGCAGCGCCTCTTCTTGGCTCTTCTCGGGTCAGCCAGACGGACAGCAGCTCCGACCTGTCCGACTGTCCGTCCGAGCCGTTGTCGGACGAGCAGCAGAGGCTGGCACCGGCCGCTAGTAGCGACGCCGAGTCCGGCACCGGCTCCAGTGACCGGGATCAGGTGGGTGGCGATAATCCGCTGACCGGAGCTGCTACCGGAGCTCCTCCTGCTGCTGCTACCGGAGCTGCTGGTGCTCCGCTGCGCACAAGCGACGCTTCCTCCACCGCCAAGGGAAGCAGCAGCAGCATGATGTCTCAGGCTCAGCACGGAGACAAACACAAGCAGGAGAAACCCTCATCAGGAGCACAATTCCGACTGCCAGGCACCAAGGATGTAACTGAGGAGGAGCTGCTGCGGGAGGTGGAGGATCTGAGATCTGAAAACGACTACCTCAAGGTATGGCCGATGCTATCTGACCCTCATATGAGAACTATTAGGACTTTAAGAACTTTAAACATGCACTATCTACCTTTAAACATGAACTATCTGCCTTTACACATGCACTATCTGCCTTTACACATGCACGATCTGCCTTTACACATGCACGATCTGCCTTTAAACATGCACGATCTGCCTTTAAACATGCACGATCTGCCTTTACACATGCACTATCTGCCTTTAAGCAGGCACTATCTGCCTTTAAGCAGGCAATATCTGCAACCATCTTGGACTCCATTGGCACACTTTACACTTACTTTACACTATACATCCTATATACCACTTTATAGACTGCACATATGCACATATTACATTTATTTATTGACGGACTGTACACACTATGCTCACCCATTCACTCTGTATCTTTTATATCTCTATTATTGTTTTTATAATTTTTCTATACCTTTACCTCTCCTGTGTTTCACTCTGTTTGCTGATGTTGCTGCTTTGACACTTGAATTTCCCTCCGGGGATTAATAAAGGTTCATCTTATCTTATCTTATCTTATCTTATCTTATCTCAACAAGTTAACACGGAAGGCAAACGTGGCTATACCATTTGTTGCATATGTTTTATATAACAAACAACATCATTCAAAATCTACATTTAAAAGATTTGTTGCCCCATTTAATCTCTATCCAGCTGTTTCCCCAAAGAGGACCCCAAACAGTTCCTTTACAGGAGTTCAATCCCCACCATCACCTGCTTTTTTTTTTAAGTGTCCTTGAGCAACTTCCACCTGCTCACGAATTGAAAGCATCATCTAAATGTATAAATGATTAAAAATCTAAACGCCTCTCCTTTAATGCCCAGCTGTCATCCCCATGATGTCCCTCTGTCGACTCTCCATCCATCATGTCGTCTTTTTTACCCTTCCCGGGCTTCCCTGAGGGGTTGACCTTTATTGATGGGACTTTTATTGATAGGGGCTTCACCCTGATGTGTCCCTAGACTTTATTTTCTTTATAATAGTGTAGCTGACATCTCCCCAAAGTCTATTTTGACAGAAAAACATCACATTTTGTCGCCCCCCCACCCCACCCCCCTCATGTTGCATCTGGGACACAGAGAGTAACATCATCTCCTGTAATGATGTGAACAGATTGTAGTCAGGGATGCACAGTTGTTTTTTAATCAGATTTCCAACATGTCATCGTTATATTTTACATATTGCATGAAGATCCAGCTTGAAGACTTCATGCAGGATCCCCCCCACCCTTCTTTAAGTAGGCTATCCCCATAAATTGGAGAGGGGAGGCAAACAGATAATGCGGCAAACAATCTCGCAGGTTTATTTATTTATTTTTTCAGATGGCAGACAGGTTTATTTGCATGTTACTCAGAGTATTAATTCAAACTTGATCACGCATGTCTGTGTCTCTCTCTCTCTCTCTGTTGGCTCGGTGGAAACACAAGAGAGTTAATCAGCTTTGCTGGCTCTGGCTGTAATGGCTTTATCCCACAGGACTTGATAACAGTCAGATGTCCCATGTGTGTGGGGTTCAGTCAGTCAGTCAGTCTGCCAGCTGGGACTCGGAGGTGAACTCCTCTACCTCCCCCTCCCGCCCTCCATGCCCCCAAAACGTCTGGGAGTCCCCACCGCTGCTACTTCACTACTGCTCATTGAAAAACATGTTTATCACATTTATTTCGACCTCTCACTTTTATTTTAGATTATATTTCAGGTGTTTTTGCTTCTTTTGATTGCATGAAGAGAAAATATGTCATGAAGGGGATTTTAACCTGTCTTATTTTGTATATATAAAACACAAAGAAACAGATTTTTTGGGCTGCTACTAACAATTTCCTTTAGAGCTGCAATGACTAGTCGATAAAACGAGTAGTCCATCAACAGAAAATTAACTGTTGACTGTTCTGGTAATCAATTAATCAATTTCAGTCTGCTTTTCTCTGTTTAATATCTTTGTAAATTGAATATCTTTGGACTGTTGGCCAGACAAAACAACATTTCAATATGTCACACTCAGATCTGGGTTCCTTTTTTAACTTTAAAAAAAAAAATAGAATGAAACAATTAATCGCTGAATCGAGAAATAATCGTCCGATTAATCAATAATGAAAATAATCTAGTGTGGCAACCCTAATTTTCATTATCGATTAATCTGCTGAACACTTTTCAATTAGTTGAATAATTGCATGGTCTGTAAATTGTCAAAACATTTTTGAAAATGTCCCGCAAGTTCCCAGAGCCCAGATGTAACGTACACTCAAAAGATATATAGTTTTCTTTAACATAATACAAAGAAAAGTATTCAAACTTCACATTGGAGATGCTGGAACCAACACATTTTTGGTATTTTCCCTTGAAAAATGACTTAAAGGATTAATGAATCATAGCTCTAAGCTTGAATTTTCTGTTGAACATTCACTGAGTCCAGCTTCTCAGATATGAATATTTGCTGCTTTTCTTTGTCATAGTTGATAGCAAATAGATTATCTTTGAGTTTTGGACTGTTGGTTGGTTAAAACAATTTATATGAAGAAGTCATCTTGGGTCGTGAGAAATCGTGAGGATTTTTTCACAATTTATTTGACATTCCCCAGAGTAAATATAGATCAATTAAGATATCCACACTTAAAACCCATAAAGAGATGACTAAGTACCGGTGATGACTCGGCGTACACACTCCCCATAAACATCAGCGATATTCTGTAAATATACCTGCTCCCAGGATGCTGCTCTGCTTTTAACCTGGCCATCGATTGGGCCGACCCTGTGCGAGGTCATTCGCTCCTTCCTCCAGGGCCCTCCTCAGATAACAATGGGCTCTGTGCTTTTCCAAATGAGGAGAGATTTAGTTTTCATTAATTGACACACAATTCCCAACCCACCCCCGCACCCCCTCAGCATACAATTGTCTTTTCATCAGGTGCCAGTCAAACCCTTCGAATACCCATCCCAGGGGAAATCTACAGAGCAAACTGATTCCTCAGGATGGAGACAAGCAGAAACCCTCGAGGTTACCGAACAAACTATCGTAGTACTACAGATAAATCTTTCCCTCTCTACCTCCATCAAGGCTGGGTTGTTTCATGTTGATGGGGAATGATCCAATCCAAGAGATAAGATGCTTAGAGCCAACTATTGATGTTACATCATCAGCACCAGAGTACTTGCTTTACTGGAACTCATATGTGTAATCACAAGCGTCTTTGAGATCACTAAAAAGCGCTGTATAAATCTAATATATTATTATTATTATTATTATATGAAAGTATAATGGACAAAAGTATATTATATTGCATCTCCTCTATAATAGTTTTACGCCGGAAATGCCTAAAATTTCTTTGAAGTTATGTCGTTGAATTAGAAAAATGTACATCATCCCTCTGCTGTTATTGTTAAGGCAAACTGCAAACCACGTTACTTTTTCATGAAGCAAAATCTTCATTTCCTGTTTACTGTTTAAAGTTCTTTATCTTAAGAAGTCAATGAAGGCTAAAAATGGCCATGAAAATTTAAAAAAAGAAGTAAAATTTCTGAAATATCTATGGCCACTCTTAAAGGCACAGTGTGTAGGATTTGTCGGCATCTAGTGGTGTGGTTGCAGATTGCAACCAACTGAGTACCCCTCCGCTCACTCCTCACTTTCCAACACTGTGGTAACGTGAGCCACCAAGTGCAAACAGTGGTAACGCTGTTCGCCTCGTTCAGAGGCCACCCTTACCATAATAACACTACTTTAGGGGCAACGAAAGTCAGACGGCGACTGGCGGTAGCACGTTTTTCAATTGGCAGCGCACGTCACCGCAGTTTCACAAGTATGTCTGAGAACTATGGTGGCCTTCAGGTAACATAAAGACGTGAAAGTCTCTCTCTAGAGCCAGTGTTTGGTTTGTTTGTTCTGGGCTACTGTAGAAACATGGCGGTGCAACATGGCGGACTCCGTGGAGAAGACCAGCTCCCTATGTAGATATGAAGGGCTCATTCTAAGCTAACGAAAACACAACGATTCTTAGTTTCAGGTGATTATACACTAATGAAAACATAGTTATGAATATTATATTCCATTCCTGCTAATAGATCCCCTGATATGTTACACACTGTTCCTTTAAGTCCATGGTGTAGCTGCATCAGTTGGTCAGTCTGTTCTTCCAACAGTAAGATGTACTACAGTCTTTTTTTGCCCCCCCCCCTGAGTTTTTGTCCAGCATCACTGTCAGTCAGATTTAACCAACCATTTGTCCCTTTGCCCATGACACCCTAAAACTAATGGATTTCCATGACGTTGATAGATATTTGTAGACAGGAAATTTGGTCATCTAAAGGCACTTTAAGTCAAAACTTGTACAGAGGAAATGTTAATTTTTTATTATTATCATTCGTCCTCCCCAGAAGCTGAACATTTTGGACACTCCATTAGCTTTCCTCTGGCGCCAACCGCAAATATATATATTTTTAAATGCATAATAAATACATAAGTACAAGGACGCAAAGACATACATGGAAATAGACAGAAGGAGCTAAAATATCATAATTCAATATGTGGATGCAGATAACTTTCTATCCTTGTATTCCTTTTGATGTTGATGATTCTGTAGCCTTTTCTGTAACACCACCCTCAGGAAAAGCTTCACTCCTTTTGACCCACTTCTGGTTAGGTTAAATGCTTTTTTATACCAAAACTGATTCACAATACAAAGATTTTGGTGCTGCCAAACAATATTTCTCTTGCGTACCAACAGAAATATTGTTGCTGCAGAATTAAAACAGTACATCATTCGCAGTATTAGCATTTAAATGTATATATTTCCTGCAAACATAAACCCGTCTTTACCTTTGACCTTTATACACAGAAAACTTAAAAGTACTTGCTACTGTTTGCAAAACAGAATGATAACATGAGAGTCCGCATTAATTGCAGCAGAGAATGTCAACTTTCATTGGTGTGAAAAAAGAAAGAGAACTGGCACACATGTTGGATATCAACGTTATTATCTCGGTGTGTGGAGGTGGTATTTATGTTTCAACTCTGTATTCCTCTGTGTATCTCTCAGGATGAAGTGGACGAGCTGCGGGCGGAGATGGAGGAGGTGCGAGACAGCTACCTGGAGGAGGAGGTCTACCAGCTGCAGGAGCTGCGGAGAGACCTGGACCGCTCCAACAAGAACTGCCGCATCCTGCAATACCGCCTGCGAAAGGCCGAGCAGAAGAGCCTGCGGGTTGCACAGACTGGCCACGTGGACGGAGATCTGCTCCGTAGTCTGGAGCAGGACCTCAAGGTCTGTGAGAGTGTTTGTGTTGTTGTATTAAGGATTGACCAGTCACCACTGCCAACCACTGACTGTTCTTTTATTAAGTGTTTTTAGATTGTACAATCTTCATACCAGAAGATACGATGTGATATGGTAAAATACGATACGATTACGATACGATTACGGTATGAAGCAAAACAATACGATACAATTACGGTGCGAAGCGAAACGATACGATTAGCCGTCAACTATTTGATTATTCGTCAACTATTTTGATAATCGATTAATCAGTTTGAGTCATTTTTTAAGAAAAAAAAGTCTAAATTCTGTGATTCCAGCTTCTTAAATGTGAATATTTTCTGGTTTCTTTACTCCTCTATGACAGTAAACTGAATATCTTTGAGTTGTGGACCAAACAAGACATTTGAGGACATCATCTTGGGCTTTAGGAAACACTGATTAACATTTTTTCACCATTTTCTGACACTTTATAGACCAAACAACTAATCGATTAATCGAGAAAAAAATCGACACATTAATCGACTGAATGAAATGAAAAATATCGTTAGTTGCAGCCCTAATATGATTACGATACGATACGATACGATACGATACGATACGATACGATACGACACGATACGATACGATACGATACAATCGATGCAACTTTATTGTCAGTTTATACTGAAATTCATTTTGCATCCTTAGGCAGTTCCATTCAAGAAATTACATACATAGGTTAAACACAGTTACACATAAGACACTTTCATAGACGTACAAAACACATTCAAAGAGTTGTGACGATTAAACATATCACATTATATCCTCTGGATTCAGATCTCATTTAGCAGGACACTGATTTTGGTGTAGCAACAGGTAAAACTGATGTATATAAAAGAACTCTAAATCGCCTGTTTGAGGGCAGAAGTTGGTAGTCAGGAGTCAGAAGAGTCTGAACATGCTCTTGTTGTGAGTTTGCCACATATCACGCCAATAATCTTCGTATAAATTTGGATTTGGTATTTCAAAGTATTCCCCCAGAATTGCAACCTGGTAAAGCTTTAAAACAGCATCTTAAAGACATTAAAGCTCTCCACTCAACCCAGACTAATGAAATATTTATATATTTTTAACTGGGTTAGAAGTTTCTTAAAGTAGAGTACAGAAACTTTTTCAGTGTTGGGAAAACTATGGGAAACTGGATGGCTCTAAGTGAGTAATTAATTTGTAATAAATCCAAATTGAAATAATAAAAAAATGCTTAGATAACTTTTCATTCCGACAGTTTAGGGCTTCAACTAGCAAACATTTTCATTATCAATGAATCATTTATCTTTTAGTCCATAAAATGTCATAAATAGTTAAAATTGTCTAATACAAGTCCCAAGGTGACGTCTCCAAATTCTTCTAACCGTGGCGGCATGTATGTGTGTTGGTGTTTAGATCTGAGCCCATATATGAATATATAAATAGTGTATCGTGTGTGTTAAAGGCACATATCATTAAGTATTTATATATCCATTTTGTATCATCTGTTTGAACTGTATGTGTTTGTCCTTCAACATATCCGTCCCTGTGATCTCAGGTGGCCAAAGACGTGTCGGTGCGTTTGCACAACGAGTTGGAGAGCGTGGAGGACAAACGCAGCCGAGCCGAGGATGAGAACGAGCTGCTCAGACAGAAGATCATCGAGGTGGAGATCTCCAAACAGGCGCTGCACAACGAGCTGGAGAGGACCAAAGAGGTGAGAGGATGATGATGGAGAGGCTGTTGCAGCTCGTGGGGAAACATTTGCTTTTATCTCTGTAGAGGTGCTAGATGCTGGATGCTAATCGTCCGTTACGCAGATATACACAGAAATATCGTCATCTTGAGAATCTGTTTGGGCCTAGTGGTGAATGATGATACTGGTTAGAGAGTATTGAGAGTGAGTTGTGGTAGTCATCAGAATAGCAGTGAAACTGTTTGCACAGGATGAATCTCCAGCCTACCATGAGATGCTCGTCAATGTTGTGGCCTCTTAACTTCCTGCATATAAACAAGGGGATCAATGTTGATCACCGGTCTGATCAGCAGGGTCACTGCAGTGAATTAATTCCATCAATCACTTCCTTGACAGCCCTTTCAAAACAATTGCTTTGTGCAATGATGCACGTTATTTTTAACGCCTTACAACAATATATGAACATGTCCTTATTTACCGCTTAATTCTGGTAGAATAGTTGCAGAAGAAATGGTGGGTTAGATGCATTTTTGGAAGCTCCTGAGTACTACACGTTTACTACAGATATTCAGATAGAGCTACAGTACTACACAATAATACCTGAAGCTGCAACCACCCCTCCCACTCACAGCTGAGGTGTTTTTAAGAGGTAACCTCCAGGCCAAAAAAGAAATCCAGTCAGTTCCCATAAACGTCTATCTGGAAAGAAGTTCAGCAGCTTTCCCTCGAGCAAAGACTCTTTCCACCCGTTTAGCTCTGCAAAAATAAAGAGTTCATAAATACTTTGTGAATTCAGCCAGTCAGTCTGTTGGTAATGTGTCGTATATCATTGCCAGTACATGTCATAGCTAGGCATGTCTTATATATTTGTTTTTTTTACCAAAATTAGCACATATATGCAGTTTTTTTAAACACAGGAAAACCTACGAAAAATAGGCAATAACCTCCTTTCCCATTGCCAGTAGACAAGTGAGACTTTCTGGGTTTTTTTTCTGGTGTGTCATGTTCGATGTGACAAACACGCTATAAAACAGGTTAGCAAACAGCGAAAATGTTACGGTGTTTTTTTTTATGTTTCTGTCACTTATCCAGTCTCTCTTTCAAACTCTCAAACCAGAGTTGGTGGTTGTTGAAACAGTGGAAAAAACAACAAAGAAGGTTTTGATGAGTTTTATTTTGTTTCTGTCGAGTTTGAATGAAGTGTGTTTTATGATGAGCAGCAAGGTAAAATAACTGTTTCTGTCGATGAAGTCTGGTAGCTTTGAGAAGTGCATATAACGTCTGTTTCTTTTCACATCTAACTCTGTGAATTAAGAAATTATTTTGACCAAACCAGAGTTGGTGGTTGTTGAAACAGTGGAAAAAGCAACAAAGACGGTTTTCATGAGTTTAATTTTGTTTCTGTCGAGTTTGAATGAAGTGTGTTTTACGATGAGCAGTGAGGTAAAATTACTGTTTCTGTCGATGGAGTCTGGCAGCTTTGAGAAGTGTATATCAAAATCTGTTTCTTTTCACATCCAACTCTGTGAATTAAGGAATTATTTTGACCAAACCAGAGTTGGTGATTGTTGGAACAGTGGAAAGACAAGATGGTTTTGATGAGTTTTATTTTGTTTCTGTAGAGTTTGAATGAAATGTGTTTTACAATGACTAGCAAGGTAAAATAACTGTTTCTGTCGATGAAGTCTGGTAGCTTTGAGAAGCGCATTTAACTGCTGTTTCTTGTCACATCTAACTCTGTGAATTAAGGGTTTATTCCAACCAAATCAGAGTTGGTGATTGTTGGAACAGTGGAATGTCTAACAAAGACAGTTTTGATGAGTTTAATTTTTTTTTCTGTCAAGTTTTAATGAAGTGTGTTTCGATGATCAGCGAGGTAAAATTACTGTTTCTGTCGATGGAGTCTGGCAGCTTTGAGAAGTGCATATACTGGCTGTTTTTTTCACATCTATCTCAGTGAATTAAGGGTTTTTATCGACCGCATATTAATTATATGTTTTGTACAGTGATCATAATTATAATAATTGTTGATTTTATTTATATTGATTTTATTATATATTCACTTCACCGCGCGTCACATAGCATCTTATTAGCGTGTCCACCCGGGCGTCATGTTTCCATCACTGCCGATCTGAGCTGGAGCTGATAAATACCCGTCACTACTGCAGAGTCATTTGTCCCTGGAATGAATGTCAATTGTAACCTTTCCCACTAAAGACAAAAGCCAGATGTTAGTGGGTGTTAGTGGGTTTTTTTCCAGTGGGAAAGGGGCTTTATATAGTTATTTTCAGAGTAATTTAGGTTTCTCAGAAATCAATTAACCATTTATGGTATCACAGTGGTACAATACATGATCCAGGACACTTTTTATGAAAAAAGATATATTCGTAATTTGGGTTTTTTTTGGCTGCAAGTCCAAACGTTTTCAACACACAGCAAATTAGTTTTATATGTTGATATGATATAAGAGAATGTCAGTGTTTCAGTGATAAAACAACCATTTTGATAGGAGATTTAGTATCAAACATGTACTTATAGTATTTTAATTTTAATGGATTTTGCCACAGCTCACATCCTGGTTTGGGTGATGTTAACAGGAAGTATAATGTTACCATAGAGTCATAAAGTTAGATATTTAGATACACCTGAGCCCCATTTTTTAGCCTTGTTTGTTTATTTGTTTACATTTTGATGAATCTGCACCATAGAAAGTCATAATTTGCACTTTAACTATGGATGTACAGACAAACTTCCAAATCATGTTGTTTTTAATATGTTCAAACACATCAGATTAATTAAATTGGCATTAGAGTCTTCAATATATGTATAGTGAGCTACTGATGGTATTTGCACCCCTGTTTAACAGTGTAGCTGTAGAATTCTGACCTTTCTCTATGAGCTTTTGTATCATCGTTACTCTCATGTTGCTCAGTGGAGAGTATTTGGAGTATGGTCTTCTTGCAGGTAATGAGATGAGCGGAGGCTATTCTCAGTGCTGCCAGGGTTCAGCTGCTTACACTAAATCGATTTTGACAGCAGGTAACATGCCGTCTGGCAGCGGAGAGAAAGTAGGCTAATACCAGACCAGTCATTATGGGAGATGTGGCTTTCTTTTGGCAGCTGGATACTTTTTTTAGTATCGTCCCACGTGCTGCCGCTTTGATTCCCAGCTTGTGCCACAGTGACCTCTGATACATGCCTCTCCAAATAGGTCTACCGCTGGTTGAAAATCTATATTCTGAGCCAGTTTATGACCTTAACTATCTGTGTTTGCAACATTGTTGTTTTTAAAGGCGACTTATCAGCCCCCGACTGAGCTGCATGTGCTCGGACGAAGACAGGAAATCCATATTCTAGTCCAGATGTGCTAATGCAGCAAATGCAAGCTCCGGTTTTTGTTGTCGTCGCTCGACACTGGTAACCTTTCGGAAGAAAATGATTGTAAGGCTGAAGTGAGAGGACGCTACACATGAGGAGTTTTTTAATTTGCACAGCAGTTGCAGCAGTTGCAGTACTGGTGGTGGCTCCAGACCCTTAATTCTGAGCAGTATTGCGATACAAAGGATGACACAGACTCTCTTGTAAACAGAGAAACAGGCGAGGGAGTCAGAGAGAGGCTTAGATAGTGACTGCTCCAAATGATTGCAGATTTTTTTTGTGTTCCCCCGAGGTTTGTCCCAGAAAAACACAAGCCGTCTCTGAATCTGCACTTCGACATCACGTGACGCCATGTCTCTTCCCCCCCATTCCTTACCACAGGCGCGCTTTATAATGCAGCACCCCAATATTTTCATTTTGTTGCATGGAAATACACAGTTTCTTTGTCTGGGATTTTTCCTGTAGTTTAATCACCATGTACTCATTTTGTCTGTAATTCCCGTGAAATCCATAATGCACAGCAGGTGACCTGTTTATTCTTTTTTATTGTTGGTAGCAGGGGATGATAAGAGTATTTACAAACATTTAGTTCGGGATGAATTTCAATGAATGAATGTAAGAATCTGCCCTCTGCTCTTGGAGTTGCTCAGTTACAGAGATAAACCTCGTAGGAGAGGGAAGTAGCACGTTTTACTGATAAGAATGTGGTTCAACTGGACTGAAAGGTTGTTGCTTTCCCTTCCTGTTTTAATAAGGCATTGTAAATCGTGACCCAGGTTTAATGTAAAGCAGTGAAAAGCAGAAAACTCTCCACACTCCTTTGGATTTTTACTAGTTTTTTTTTATTCAACCTGAGGCACCTGTGTCTTCTTCCATTTAGTTTTTCATAATAATAATAATAATAATAATAATAATAACGTAATTTATAAAGCACTTTTTTTTTTTTACAAGTGCTGTAGCTCAAAGTGCTTTACAAAATAAAATAAAAATGCAACACAGTCAGACAAGGGCAGATAGGCAATATTATAATTAGACAATAAGAGGACAGTGGATGCTAAAATACATTAGTGAAATTAGACAATTAGTAAAAAAATAATTAAAATACATAATAATAAATATAATGGAATTAATTACAAGCCAAATTAATTAAACAGGTTTTCAGCTGTTGTTTAAAAATGTTCACAGAGCCTGCACCTCTTTTACTTTTTGGTAGGGTATTCCATAATTTTGGAGCATAGTTTAAAAAAGGTGCGCTGCCTATTTTCCTGAGTATATACAGTAATTGTGTGTATTTAAAAACCCAGCGGTAGAAGATCTGAGAGCTCGTTAAGGATTATAAAACAACAGAGAGTCTGCAATGTAGCCTGGTCCCAAACCATGAAGAGCTTTAAAAACAAGTAAAAGAAGCTTAAAATCTATTCTAATAGATGCTGGGAGCCTATGGAGTGTAGCTAAAACCGGGGTAATATGCTCTCTCTTCCTTGTTTTGGTTAAAAGTCTAGCTGGCAGCACAGTTCTGAATCAGTTGAAAATTCTCTATTGACTGTTTTCAGAAGACCAGTAAAAATAGCATTGCAATAGTCTCATCTATTTGAAATAAAAGCATGAATAAGTTTAAATTGTAAACGATCACCACTGCAGTTAAACCTGCAGTAGGCAGAATATTTTTGCCATCATTGGGCAAAAATTCCATAATAACCTTTCGGCATATTGTACTTCAGTCTGTTTTGAGATAACTAGACTTCTGCACCTCACCATGGCTCTGTTTTCAGGCTTTAAAAAATCTAGCTTGTGATGGGAGACTTTGGCCAATCACAGATCATTTTGTTCCTATTGAGTGTTCCTATTGGCTGGGGGGCGATGCTTGGTATTTCCTCAATTTGATCTCAACATGGCTGCCGGGTCACAAACTTTCTAATTTTACAGCTAAACAGTACACTACAAGATGTTTCTGAAACCATTTGAGGAGAGAGATATACATTAGAGTAACAGAATATTGATTCATATTTGATCAGCGCTACCTAGTTTGACCGTTTCATCGCAGTTCGCTAGTGATTGACAGCTGCTCAGAGGCGGCAGCTGGACGGCAGGCTCCAGCTCGGCTCTGATTGGTTGTTTTCCTCCGGTCTGTGAAATATTGCAGATACCATTAGGAGCACCGGAGGACACAGAGGCACATGAATTTTTTCAGATTACCTGTCTCATGCACTACTGTCAGGAAATAGTGACCGTTTTATAAAAATAACTTTTTTTAATCATATTTGCTCCAATTCTACCTACTGCAGCTTTAAGTGGTAACACACTTTTAGAATACAAAAAGCTTTGTCAGTTACTTTTCCTAATTTTCTCACTACATTGGTAAAAGAGCAACTGACCCCAGATAGTTTAGATGTCTCTGGCCTTTAAAGCCCATCTCCTCCCTGTGCCTGTGCCTGTTCTCTGCTATCAGAGGCTACACACTGTGACTCCAGCCCAGAGATTGGCACCCCTGCATGGATTAATCCAACAAGAAGGCCTGTTATAAAACAGCCTGGCGTGTTTCGGCACACTCTGATGGGAGGGGAGAGCAAGAGAGAAAAAGACAAAGAGGCAGAGTGGCAGAGAATGGCTGTAATCAGATGGCTGTAGGCCCTGTCTGCCTGCGATACGACCACAGCTCCGCAGCTTACACACCTGATATTAAACAGTTTAGGAGGGCGGGTTGACAGCACCCTCTGTTGTTACAATATCGTCCCGAGGAGCAAATTGCTGCTGCCGCTGCTTCTGTGTGGTCAGTATGAAGGCAAACAACGATCAGTGGAGAGATTTTTCATTCCTCTGACATTTGAAGAAAAGGCCCACTGATAACGTGTAATGAAACGGAACTAATGAAACGTCAACGTGCATAACACGAGCATCAGGTGATTTATTAGGTGCTCTCTGTCCCCGTGATAAGTTCATCTTTCATTACGGCAGAATGATAATCCTTTGTGCTGCTTGTTGACATACAGAAGCACTGAGCTGACATCAGATCTCATGAGAACAGCACGCAATAAAAAGACAAAGTCAACATATTTTATAACACATTTTGGAGGCGCTCTCCTGCAATGGAGTTGTAGGAGTATTTTACTGTGCCAAGTAAGATTATGCTGCTCTTTGAAGCAGCTGCAATTACATTATTTCATATGGAGTACCCTCATTTTGCAGGCAGTCAATCATTTTCTTTAAAGGGAATAGTTACCCAAATTACAAAACATATGTCCCTCCAGTGGTATCTAGCCATGCAGACAGCATTCATAGGGACTATTTCTTTGGTAAAAAGTAGTTCCAAAGAAAACTGCAAGGTCTGACGATTATTGAGTAACTAGGACTTTGATTCTGGAAACTCACATTATTGTTGAACATTTTACTTTTTTTTGCATCGGTGCGACAAACAAAACAAAACTTCATTCACCTGGCAGAAATCAGAAATGATATAAGAATTTCCACATCTATAAAATGTCATAAAATATCACAATTACACAAAGGCCAACGTAATGTTTAGAAATTGCTTGTTTTGTCCAACTAACAGTCCAAAACACAAACAGTTGTTATTAAAAAAATTTATAAAACAGAGTAGAGTTGAAACAATTAGTCGATTAATGGATTCCTCAAACAACAGAAAAGGCAACTATTTTGATAATCAATTAATCAATGCAGTCATTTTCCAACCAAAAATAGTGAAA
>CAKAKR010042201.1:17628-29199 GCA_916700685.1 Adelosebastes latens
ATATATATATATATATATATATATATATATATATATATATATATATGATTTATATGATGATTTATATGATGATTTATATATATATCAACATCTATAAAATATCACAATTACACACATTATTACAAAAATTGCTTGTTTTGTCCAACTAACTCCCAAAAATGTATAAAACAGAGTAGAGTTGAAACAATTAGTCAATTAATGGATTCCTCAAACAACAGAAAAGGCAGTTACTTTGATAATCAATTAATCAATGCAGTCATTTTCCAACCAAAAATAGTGAAACAATTCTGAATATTTTGAGGATCCACCTTCTCAAATGAGATATGATGCTTTGCTTTGTCATATATCATTGTAAATTGAATATCTTCGGGTTAATTGGATTAAATTAGCAATTTCAAGACAACACTTTGGGCCCTGGGACATTTTTAGACTAAATTACTAAACGATTATAATAATAAAAATAGATTAATCGATAATGAAAATAATAGTTTGTTGCTGCCCTAAAACAAAGAAAATCCTCACATTTGAGAAGATGGAACCAGGGAATTGGTTTGCAGCTCTAACTGATACCTTTGTTGTATCTCTACAGTAAATATAAAGCCACACCTAGCAGCTAGTTAGCCTAGCTTCGCATAAGGACTGGAAACCTTTTCGCCTACCAGCACCTCTCGTGGAAAATAGCCATCCTCTAAACATCTGAGACGTCAGCTAGCACTGTGGTGTTTATCAGAGTATTGGCAGCATTTGCATTTTTTTCACGCATGTAAAAATAGGAATCGAGGGCATCTCCAGGAGTTACCCCAACCTCGAGTTTTTTGTTGCTGTGTTTCACTACTACAAAGGTACGAGAGGGGAATGCCTGCATTCTTCATAAGTGGGGTCAACAACGCTCAGTGAGAGTCACTGCAGACATGATTTGATTCATGTCAGAGCTCTTCTCTCTCTCTCAGTGTTGGCTTTGAGGAAGATTCTCCTCTTCTCATCTCTGCTTCTCACTTCTCCTTCATATCTCCCCCTCTCCTCTCCTCCGCTGTGGTTCCCTGTTGGAAGAGTGTGAAGGAATCTCATTGACCTAGTTAATATCTTGTGTCTGACTCCACCAATGGGAAGAAGAGCAGGCGTGAGGAGAGGAGTAGCGTAGGGACTCTGATGTAAATCGAAATCTGCTGCAGTGACACGCATCCATATGAAGCTTATCGACACACAGCGGCTGTGCTGTGAAATCTCCATTCACACAATGGACAGGAGAAGGTGTCTTATAAAATATTACTGGTATTCAGGTTGAGACCACACAACTTTAATCGAGGTGATTTTTCATGTTTTTACTGGCTTGTGTCGTAAAAATATTATGGAAATAATAATAGTTGATTCCTTTTTCTCAAATTTGACGTCATTTGAAATAGGCTAAACCTTAACGATGTGTCGCAAAGCATTTTAGAGACAATGACAGTTTCCCTAAAGGCAAACTATCACAGACACAAAGCAAACGGAGAAATCATCAATTCTGCATGAAACCCCGGAGTGATGTGTTATAATTCTCAAGCGCCGTCCTTTGAAGTTTAAAACCCATGAAAAATGAAATTCCTCCTCCGTATGAACATGTTTTGCAAGTATTTTAATTTACGGAAGTATCAAAGCTGCCACTTTATAATCATAAAACATCCTGAAGCATTCGCTGCAGCAGCAATCAAAGTGTCTTTAAATGTCTTCAGACACATCAAGGGACATTTTAAAGCAATTTCAAAAACACATTCGAAGCCATCTTAAACACAATCTTTGACCGTGTTTCACATTTGATTTTGATTGAAAGCACCAGTTTAAGTATCAAAGCTGGTAAAATTCTATATCCATTTGACTTTTTGTCAAGATATTCGTCTTTAAGTAGTAAAACTATGATAACGTGCTAAATTACAGTAAATATAGTGTTAAGGTTTACTTTAATGCCTACAAATTTTGAGACCGAATCATAGTGTATGGAAGCAAACACCAAACACCTGGGAGCTGCTTTCTACATGCTTGTCTTGCCTGTGAGACCCAAAAACATTTCTCTTTCCTGCATTGGGTCCATGACTCCCGCAAGTTCAGAGCTTCTGCCACCTTCTCAGGTCCTGTTGTGGTGATGTTTATGGTTAAAAATAGTAAAAAAAAATAGTGTAAAAAAACAAAACAAAACATCAAGGCAAAGATAATCCGGTTTTGCTCTTAGGTGATGCATATGCATTTAATCTGCTGCAGAAGAAAGATTAAAATTAGGGCTGCCAATTGATTCAAATATTTAATCCCGATTAAACGCATGATTGTCCATAGTTAATCGTGATTAGTCGCTAATTAATCACATTTTTTAATCTGTTCAAAATGTACCTTAAAGGGAGATTTGTCAAGTCTTTAATACTCTTATCAACATGGGAGTGGACAAATATGCTGCTTTATGTAAATGTGTGTATACATTTATAATTAGAAATCAATTAACAACAGAAAACAATGACAAATATTGTCCAGAAAACCTCACAGGTACTGCATTTAGCATAAAAAATATACTCAAATCATAACAAACTCAAGCCCAACAGGCAACAACAGCTGCCAGTGTGTCAGATATGTCAGTCATATCTTGCTTATTTGCAGATGGTAAGCAGCTATACCATGTTCACCATCTTGGTTAGTGTGTTAGCATGCTAACATTAGCTAATTATTACTAATGTCCAACCGAGGCTGATGGGAATAGCATTAGTTTTGCAGTTATTTTGTCATGAACTAAAGTATTGGACACATTTAATTTTTAAACGGATGGTGATGTTAGATGTAAAAATCTAAATAACCAAAGTTATTGTAATTCATCCTGATGGCAAATTATGAACATTTCATAGATAGATTTCACAGCAGTCTTTTTCACCAAAGTCAGTAGGATTCATTCTCCGAGGACCATGAATGTCTGTACAAAATATCATGGCAATCTATTTAATAGTGGTGGACAAACTGGCAATATTTAGTATGGGTAAAAAAGTGTTATCTCATCATCCCACGGTACGCTGCTTAGCTTAACCTCGGTCTGAAAACAGCAGAACACACACGGTGCCCATCCAGCGTTGGTTTCTTGGATACTTCTCTTCTTCACTGTATCAAATGGTATTAGCAGTTATATTTAGGGAGGTTGGCAGCAGCTTGGCAGGCTGTAAGTCAGACTGAGTCATTGTGTTTCTCACCTCTCCTCCAAACACAAGGAACAGACAGGCCATCAGAAAAAATACAGCTCCCAATAGTATGTTGAGGGCCGTAGCCTTCAGTGAAATATAGTCATCCTCAACAAAACAGTTTTTGGCCTCGCCAAAGGTTGCAGAGTGAAGATGTCGGTTTTGATCTGAGTTATGAGGAAAGACTTTGGAATCACTTGTGGGCTACCTACTGGGATTTCTACGAATGGGGGGTACAAGGGGAAGTATGTCCTAATAAAACTATTATTAATATTTTTATTTTAACAATGGATCTAATGTGTAATGCAAAAGGGATCACTTGTAGACAAACCAACAGAGAATTATCACCCAACTCTCTCAAATAGCAAACAAAGATAGCAACTTGCTGATAATGTATAATGGAGCATTTAGCAGCTAAAGAGCCAGACAGTTTTCTCTGGAGTTGGTCAGGTCAATATTGGATTTACATTCATCAGGTGGACTCTAAAGAGTCAATTGTTTGCTAACATGTTAGTCGTAATTACCTTATACGGTGATAACATGTCAGGGCTGTGTGTCTGTTAGCTTTTTCTGGAGTTCTATCCCCTATTGCCCAAAAAAATCAAACAAATGCAGCTTTACGTTTCCTATAGAGAGGTGACTTAATATTATAAGTAGGGTTTATTTTCATCATCAAATAATCTGCTGAAAAGTTTGGCAGTTAATCAAGAAATTGATTATTCTTTAAAATGGCAGAAAAAAAACATGAAAAAGGCAGTGAGAAGAGCCTTTTGGTAACTTCTTTAAAGGTGCTAAATGTGGGATTGGTAGCATTTCTATTGCCTCCACACAGCTCTCAACATGGCAACAGCGAGCTGGCAGCTCACAGCTAACGGTGCTAACAGTGAAAACATCAGCGAAAGTGCTGACAGAGTTAACAGTGTTAACCTGGGGGGGAACCGGAGGGTGGGTGCTACCCATCCGTCACAGTGGTCGGGACGGTGTTATCAGCTGTAACCGCCGTATGAGAGCAGTGCAGACCAGCGGCCCTGAGCTAGCCAGTGGGGCACGCTCGCTATGCAAGAAAATGCACTAAAAGCATGTGCGGCCGGCTATTCCAACAAAGCAAGGAGAAACTCTGATTATAACACACACAGAGGAAGAGTGACTTCATTCTCTGCTCAGGTGGACATTACTCCTCCTCTATGTCTTTACATAGCAAATAGTTGTTTGCTGCTATATTAATGCTCTGAATATTGTACAAAGCACCTTTAGGTTGTTTGTTTTGTGCAAACAACTGTTCAAAAACTAAATACATTCAACTTACCATAGTGGAAGACAAAGTAAAGCAGGGAATATTTTCATTTGAGAGGCTGGAAATAGTTTACCTTTTTCTTGAAAACTTAAATGATTGTAAGTATTGTGTGTCAGATGCATTGGTGGTGACCAAGTGTTTCATCTCGTCAGGATGCCTCAGAACTAATAGCAGCACTTCTTTAAATCTAAACTATGATGACGTAAGCACCACTTGTTACATCTCTAAATAATCCAAGCTTGGTCAAATGTTCAGTGTCAGCCCACGGCTCTCTGTGTCAAAAAGTGTGCGTACCCCTGTTGATAGATGAGACTGCAGGGTGTATGTGTGTGGAGTCAGTGAGGTCCTCTGTAGTCTGATAGACTAACAGAGTTCATTTGATGTGGCAGGGGTCAGAGGCGGTCTGAATCACAGAGGTTTGTCACCATGTTCTGGCCAACAGCAGCACAGTGATACAGGGCTGCGTCAACAGAGAAGACTAAAGGAGGATCCTACAGGCTGTCTAGTTCAGGAGAATATCACATCCTTTGTCATGAAAAAGACATCAAAATGGTGCTCTTTTTGGTACTGAATGAAATGTGTCTGTTGCACCAAGTATTAAAAACTGTACCGAAAGCTGACCATCATCAGGAGGCAGATCCATACATTCTTTGCAGGCTCTGGTTGAGAAATAATCGGCACAAAAATACATAAAAAATACACATAATACCACTTATTTTTTCATTCTTAGTAAGTCCAGAAAGCTGGTGTTTAATGCATTCATTTGTTTTTTTTGGCCAGCTGTGAAAACAACACTGACATAATATCACCTCATAAAGTTGATATGTTGAACGTGTTAATAAACAGTTGCCTATTTACACATCCAGCAGACATGTCACGAAGCAGCATTAGCACTCATTTGGAGCCATTGTTTCTGACCACCCGGAGATTATAAGTCCAATATTCACTTTCCTTTTTCTCTGTTTTGGTCTCTACCATAGACTGTATCCATAGACTTTATATACTGTAAGAAGTGGACGTAGTCGCCGTGACGTCACCCATTGGTATGTGGACTACCGTTTTGAAGCCTCGAGTTTGGCATTTTGGTCGTCACCATCTTGGTTTTTTGCAACCAGAAGTGACTCGAGAGATTGGAGCTAAGTACAACCAAACGCTGAAAAAGACATTTTTAGGCAACCAAAAAAAGTTAAAATTAACTTTCATAAACTGAAAACACACTGTGAAAGGGTTAACAACGCCATGGTAGCGACCTGTCAATCACAAGGTAGCCACGCCCTAAAGCATCCCCTGCTTTATGGTCTATCTGACTCTAAATGGGACCATAATTTACTAAATGAACATCATGCTGTATTGAAGAAGACTTGAAACTAGCGATTGAGACCATAAACTCATGTTTACAATGTTGTCTGAGGTAATAAATCAAGTGAGATGTAGGGTCATTTTCTCATAGACTTCTATACAATCAGACTTCTTTTTGCAACCAGAGGATTCACCCCCTGCTGGCTATTAGAAAGAATGCAAGTGTAAGGCACTTCCGCATTGGCTTCACTTTTCAGGACCGGAGGTTGCCCACTAGTCTCTACCAACTGCTCTTTAGCTGTTAAATGCTCCACTATGTTCACCAGCTAGTTTATAACTTTGTCATTTGGGGCTGAACAGGTAGTGTTAGATGGGTTTTTGGAGCTTTTTTGTTGAAATACAGTTGATGAAAGCGGTGAGAGTAAACCAAAAAAGTGAAGTTGCCAGCCATTAAACCAAAACAATGAGCTGAAAGATGCTAAAATGCTCATTAGACCTGAGGGGAGTTGTAGAGCAGGTGATCGTTATCTATGGACACGTCACTACGTGTGACACCGTTCACCTAAAACATTGTACATTTTTTATTGTTAATATGAAGTATTATTGAGTAGTATAGCTTTAATCTCTATCTGTAGGCAACGGGACAAGATTTTGGTATCAGAAGTTTCTGTTTGTAGTCCATTTGTAGTCCGAGTAGTATTGACCAATCACATTCGAGCAGACTTTGGTTGAATGCAGGTAAACAGTCCTAGAGGCGGAACGCATTGACCGAAATACAGCACAAATCTCGGAACCCACTAGCTGTCGTCTGCAATAATTTAGCTTTTTATTACCTAAAAATTAGCTTGTAAACTGGCTACTTGTTAAACAATCCAGTTGTACACGTCGTCTCTCAACTCCAACTCCAGTCTCGCATCTTAAGTTGCCAATCGGACTGTAAACAATGAGCAGGAAGCCTTTGCCTGGATATCCGCTGGCTACACCAGAAACCCAGAAATATTGCCTCTTGCCCCCAGAGGCTTATCTGTCGTCAGGCCGATAGCCGATGGGTTCTGAGATTGGTATAGCTTTAAATGAAAAAAATATTTTTGCAGAACATGTTTACATTCCTGAAAGTGAGGTATCGAACTACTACTTTGGTAGTAATACTGAAACTCAGGTCTGGTATCACCACTAGTATTGGAATTTTAAACCAATACCCAGCTCTACACACAATGGCAAAAACAACAAACAACTCACCATGCTTTTAACTTTTTTTTTTTTTTTTTTACAATCCAGGAGTACATAAGCTCCCTGAAAAAGCACAGAGCTGTGCTTGGTCAAGCTTGCAGTATCCCTATGAGTCCTCTGTCATATTCAAAGTGCTCTATTTTGGGTAATATCCAACGCTCAGGGA
The DNA here is from genome assembly GCA_916700685.1 of Adelosebastes latens. NCBI lineage: Eukaryota > Metazoa > Chordata > Actinopteri > Perciformes > Sebastidae > Adelosebastes > Adelosebastes latens. The sequence continues at coordinate 24,806 of CAKAKR010042201.1, forward strand.
AATCCCCTGAGCATTTTCTCCATAGAAGTAGATGTAGCAGCATGTATTTGAGCATTGTGGAAGCATATAGACTCGTGCTTGTGTTTGAAGTGAAGCTTGCTCGATATAGAAGATGAGAAGAAGAAGTGAATGCTGGTGAGGCAGACAGATGCTGGCACTCCCAGCTCTGTGGGGTCGTACGTTGCATGCAGTCATTATTAAATGATGACTTCAGCAATAAAGAATGGTGCCATCTTAGTGAATCTTATCTCTCCTCCACCTCCTCTACTTGCTCTCAATAGCTTTTCTTTTGAAAAATAATCCCCTCTTCCTGTCTCTCTCGTCTCTGTTATACTATTATACAGTTTTTTAAAAATCTCTTGCCTTCCCACTTCTCACTTAAAGGATCATTCATGGGTCACATAGGAATATCAAGCGTATGATTTTGACACTTATACCTCGGCTCTTTCACACAGTGACCAGGGGCTGACCGGGGTTATCTGACCCATGTTCAATTCAAACTAAGCCAGTCAACGCAGGTTAATCCGTGGTCATCGTGACGATTCAGATACGACCCGGGTCACAACCCGGGAGCAATACCAATTACACGTCTGGAGGATTACAGATAGGGGATGATAGTGGCATCATCAATGTATGCAAAAATGTAAAATGTCACAAAATGATGCATGTTTTGGGATAATATGGTGTAAATATAGCACATGCAGCATTTACTCCTTTGTAAAATGTTAAAAAATGTTATACTCTGTTATGTGGAGCTGTAATGTATGCAAAAACATCTATCAATCAACACTCATGAACCCTTTTTCCTTTGTCTGCAGTACCCATTTATCATATTGTACTGCATTGTGCTATGGGGTACTTTGTCCATTGTCTTCTGTTTTACAAAAGGATTACAGACACTTATGAAGACTGAAATGCATATTTCACTCTACCAGAGAAGAGCATCATCTAGATAGATTTAAAAGTGCTGCTGTGTTTACATATTTCACACTATGCAGACATGTAAATCAGCCTGAACATAAACTTTATTGTTTTAGGTTTTGCAGACATGAGTCATGATGTGTCCCAATTCTTCTTTGTTATCATCACCAGTTTTTTTTTAATAATATAGAATTCCTACCACTAATCCCTACCATGACTAGTAATAATACCTTTAATGTAACAGTTTAGTGAATGGTATTTGGTGGATGATTTTTTTCGCTTTTCAAACAATTTTTATTGAAACATTGGTGTATATATACAAAAAGAACGAATAAAAACATTTGCAAAAGTAGGATTAGATTAGATTAGATTAGATTTATTCTGAACATGTAACAAATAATAAGAAAACAAAGCAAGAATAACCAATACAATTTCTTCTTCTTCTTCTTCTTCTTCTTCTTCTTCTTCTTCTTCTTCTTCTTCTCCTTCTCCTTCTCCTTCTTCTCTCTGCTTCCATTGAACTGAGAGAATCTATCAGGCACCTTTTAACATTGGACACTTTCTTATTTTTTCATAGTATTAATCAGTTCTACAGGAAGAGGGTCAACCGTGGCTGCAATCTCCTTAACGCCTGTGATTCCTCTCAGCGGGAAATCCAGTACAGCTGAGGGAGGAAAACCTCCACAGCTTCAAAAACACCACTTTACCTGCTGTCTGTCGCACCTACGGACACAAACCCCATGATATTATGAACCTCCATCTGGGCTGATAACAAGTCTAGGTAACGACCCTCTAGATTGCTGTGGGCCTCCGCTGCCACCTGGGCTCATAGTTCGTTATCTGTTACAACGCTCTGCGGTGGCTCTGTGGTGGCTCTGTGGTCCGCCACCGGGCTTTGGTAATGACGCAATATTTCAAATCCTTGATTGGCTCCCCTCCTACCATTTTCAAGCCACAAAAGACAGCATGTGTGCAGAGGTGAGGGTCCCTCCCTCTTATTACCAACCTATTGTGAACCTTTTGACACACACAAGGGGACAGTGAAGTACTGGGTGGCGGGAAGTGGCACGGGGGTGAGGACGACCTCATTATCAGCCAGCTGGACGGCCCGCCGTCCACTCATACGCCCCCTTTAACCCTCATCCCCCCTCCCACACCCTCCTCCAACCCTCCTCCACCATCCAAGCTCCTATCGCAGAAGAGAATAACGCTCTGTTGTCTGGTTCCCATTAGTGAGCAGAAGAAACATGCAGCGCCCCGAGGGAGGATCCAGGCTACCTCTGCAGAGTCCCAGATAGACTGATGAAGTTTATGATCATACGGTTATAAGGCTTTATCTATCCCTGCCTTGTTACCATAGACACCTACTTCACAATCAGAGAATGGAGACTCCAGACTCTTGAAAAACAACTTGGCTCATGCTAATTAACAACAGTAGATGATCTTAGAAATGGCTGCAGTCCCTAGCTAGATGCTAATCACGGCCTGAAGGATAATAAGCTGCAGATAAAGGCTTAATTAAAGCCCGGCAGCCATCTTGTAAGGCTGTTTACAGAAAAAAACTAAATAGGCTTATTGTGTTTTGCACTGTTACTCTGGAATGAGATTTGATCCAGTGAATTCAATTGTCTGATCTTTCTGATTCTATCAAGATATTTTTTATTTTTACATTATCTGTTATCATGACCCCTGAAAGACCTCTGCTTCTTATATGGGATGTCTGAAGGTCTGACATTGTTGGGATATATACTATATCATGTTTTGGATGCACAGACAATACTTGTAATGAGATCAACTCGGGGCAGCTGTGGCTAGAGGTAGAGCGGGTCGCCCACTAATCGGAAGGTCTACGGTTCATTCCCCGGCTCTTCCAGTCCATATGTCGAAGTGTCCTTGAGCAACTTACTTAACCCCAAATTGCTCCCGAAGGCTGTGCCATCTCTGTGTGAATTAGTACTTAGATTAGATCCTGATGGCGTTCCTTGTATGGCAGCCTCTGCCATCAGTGTATGAATGTGTGTGTGAATGGGTGAATGCTGACATGTAGAGTAAAGCTCTTTGAGTGGTCAGAAGACTGGAAAGGTGCTCTATAAATGCCCATTTACCAACTGACTGTCGGACCTTTAATGGGATATTTTTGACAATAGTAAAAATGTATAATATCATCAGCCTTATCCTTTATGCCAACAGTTATGTTGTCATGGTAATGTTTCTGATAAGGGGCTGATCACACCGAGGCACGTCGCTACGGGCGCCGCCACTTCAAAAACGCCTTGGCAAAGCGCGTTGGGGAAAACAGCGAGGTGCTCCTGGGGGCGTGGCTGCGTGTGCAACTGGGCGATCAAATATGATTAACGGAAAAATGTTGTCTCACTCTCTCTCTCTCTCTCTCTCTCTCTCTCTCTCTCTGTCTCTGTAGACAGTAGCCTACATGAAACTATCATCACATGAGATATGAGTTCCCCCTTCCCTCTCACATACTCCGTAGCTAGCTTACTAGCTAGCCACATCTACCGGCATCAAAACAGGAAGCCAGTGGTAAAATAGCGTGCCTCTTGCTTAATTTGATTGGCTGCCTGGGCCAAGTGTGACATTGACAAGCATTGCGACTCCACGCCTGGCGCTGAAAAGTTGAAAATATTTTAACTTTTATGCACGTCTAAAAAACGCTAGAAAAATACAGTGCACGGCACTCGCGCCATACCGTAGGAAAACAATGGTTTCGCTGCTGACGTGTTTCTAGCGATGCGTTTCAGTGTGATCAGCCCTTGGATGTATAATAAGACCTGGATATGGCGCCGTTGTTCAGCCTTGCGTCCAATTTTGCCCAGGTGGCCACTCGCAGTATTGCATCAAAAAATCCCCCTGCGGCACAAAAAACCTTTTCCCCATAGACCACCATTGTAAAAGAGACGTCTGTAAAACTGTTGACAGGACACCTTGAACTACAAACAAGGTTGTTGATTAAAGCCCATGAAAACTTCAGATCTTGAGTATTTCTCTACACACGTTAAGGTCCCATATATCATCGTCTTTAACTCCCAAGTAAAGACAAATAAGCAAACAAAAAAGCTACTGTCACTGACGATGCTTACGTTCGCTCACTTTCTAACCACAACACCTCATTCATTCATGAAAACCTTTATTTAAGCCTCGAAAATCATTGAGGTTTCCCTCATTTGCAATGATGTGGAGAAACAGAGAAATACACAGAGTTAAGCAAATGAAAAGAGGATAATACTCAGTGAAAACAGTGGCACACTGAGGTGAAGTAGTGTGAGATCATTGTCTTGAATTGTCCAACAGTCTACTGAGGCAAAAGCCGATTATCTTGTGGCTACCAGCAATCACTCAGATTCCATCCTACTGATCTAGTAGTAGTAGTAGTAGTCAGTAGTAGGTTTTGGCTTTTCATGGGATTTGTTAACAGCAACAAAGAGATTCATTGTGTGTCACTTTGGACAAAATCATCT
>CAKAKR010042201.1:32304-46947 GCA_916700685.1 Adelosebastes latens
AGATCAATACCACTGACATGTTTGAGCGCTAATATGAATCTACAGCCGGGAGGCGATTAGCAAGCTTAGCATAAAGACTGGAAACTGGAAATAAAAAAAATCAAGGGGAAACGCTAACGTTAATTTACAAGTATGTTTTTGAACATTTTGTCATGAAAATAGTTTGGTTCAAATATTTAAAATTAGTACACAGTTTCACAATACCGGAAACCCCACCTATGCAGTACAGCCAACACTTTATAAAAAGATAATAGGAGCTGTTTGGAAATACTTCTTGTCTCGGGGCTGGAAATCTGTTCACAATGTACTTGTTCACAGATGTTCATCCCGCCTGGCGTCCCTTTTATAACAGAAATATCAATCACCGATTCCCCCTTCTGGCCCCTAGCAGTCGGGGACCCGTCTCCCTGTTAGACTCCACCACCGGCTCCCTCATAGAGCCACGGGGGGGGGGGAGAGGTTGCCAGTTCTGCACTTGTCAACCCTCCACATCAGCGAGAGGGCTAAATCAAGCCACAGCAGCTCACTGTTTATCGTGGCTGCATCTAGTCTGTTTGTCTAGTCTAAAGATCTCATTTCATCGGATGATATATTGCATATGGTTAACAAAATGATTAATAGCAGCAAGACAGGTCTGTAGTTAAATTGCCTGAGTAGTGATCACAATTAACCATCTAATTGGCTGAGACAACGGCCGGTCATGCTTGAGATTTGGTGTATTTTTTGGCCTTTTCAAATCCCAAAAAACTGAATAAGAGTACGAGGAATGGATCTGTTCTAACATAAGCTGCAATCATTAGCATGTCCAGTTAATTAGCTTACATACAATATTAACCAAGAATTACTTCCAAGGCCAAGGAGCACATCGTTAACTACTACATTAGTTTGTTGGGTTCCAGTTCATGACTAGCACATCCAGTAGTGTAGTATTTCCCCATTATATGGATGCTATCGTAGTTTAGGCTAACGCTAGCAGCCCTGTTCTGCTCTTTGTTGTATTTGTGGAAGTTTACGCTCCAGCAAACGTTACTCAAGTTAGAGTTTTTATGCCTCCACGACAGCAAGGCATTATGTTTCGGGTTGTCTGTCCATCCGTCCGTTTGTCTAGTCCATTCACGTGAACGTGATACCTCAGAAATGCCAGGAGGAAATTTCTTAGAATTTTGCACAAACGTTCACTTGGACTGGAGGAGTCCACCAGATTTTGGTGGTCAAAGGTCACTGTGACCTCACGTCCATCCCATTCTCTTATCGTGAACACACTATCTCAGGAACTCCTTGAGTAAATTTCTTCAAATTTTGCACAAACATCCACTTGGACTCAAGGATGAGCTGATTAGATTTTGGTGGTCAAAGGTAAAGGTCACTGTGACCTCACAAAACACATTTTTAGCCATAACTCAAGAATTCTAATTATGACAATTTCACCCGTCTAATAGGATAAAATGATGAAGTGATGACATTTTGGACAGACATGGATGTAAACTGCAACTTGACAGGTTGGCGGAGAAGACATACAACTGTGAGGCTGTAATTCTAGCTTTTATTATTATACTTAGGCTAAAGGACTATCATGTATGCAGCAGCCAAGAGCATAATAAATATCCCTTTACAGGATTTGCATTTTAAAACAAATAGAAGCATTAAAAAGTCAGCCAGAGACGGCGTTATCAGCCAACCGTTTAATTAGCAAGCTTAATTAGCTAGCAGATAACATCCGCCAACAACACTTGTCATTTCAGCAACCGGCGATGTTGACGGCTGGAAACGAGAAGCCTGCTTTTGTCTACATCTAAAATAAAATTGTTTAAAAAATGACTGAGATTTTCGATGGTAAATTTGCCATCGTTATCTTTGTAATCTGCATATGTGCTGTGCGAGAAAGAAAAGCTTAGCGAAGCATTAATTGTGATTTATCAAAGTGGTAAACTGTAACAATCACTTTTTATTTTTGTGAAATTGGTGTTTTTTTTTGCTCCCACTTAACAGACAACATCTGTTAATCAAACAGTGCCAGAGCAGAAGTGTTGTATCTTTTTTCCTTGGATTTTCAGCAAATGAAGTTGAGTCGTTTGTAGAATATCAAGAGCAGGAAATGTTAATGTCATTGTACTATTTAAAATGTAACCGTATCCACAACACTGAATCAATTTCTCAATTCTCTGTGTTAAAGAAGCCCTCGCCCCTCGTCTCAGTCCGTCTTTTTCTCAGGTCAGATTTTTCGATTTGCCTCAAACCGTCCATTACCATGGCAGCCAGTGATGGGCAGCCCAGCCAGGCGATGGGTCATTAATTACTGTGAGAAGACTTCCTGCTTTACTACTGTTCACAAGGCAACCAACCAGTGTAGCTTCTGACTGCGAGCCAGCAGAGACATCTTTACCGACCTGAGATCAAAAACATTTGTATTTAATTAATACAGACTTTTCTTATACACAGAGGTCTACTTACTAAAAATGTGTGCACTAGCAGAAGAAGCATGAATAAAAAGCCCTCCAAGGGGTCACAAGATATACCAGAGGGGGTCTCAATATGATTTACAGGATTGGAGGGACACAAAATTACTGTATGTTTTCTGACTTTAATCAAATATTTTCTCGTTTCTTGTGAATAACTTGATACTTTGACCTCTTCAGGCTTCTAAAAAGTATTAAAATCAAACACTGAGAAGTAGGGCTGTGTATTAGCAAGAATCTGGCGATACGATACGTATCATGATACATTCAACATATTGCGATATATTGCAATTTTTTTAAATCTAATTTTAGGAAAACTGTCCTAGTATAAAGAACACACCACCATATGCATAAAAAAATTATTTATTCAAAAAATGAAGGAAAAAACAGGAGACACAAATGCTGAGCGTAGCTGGCTTAAACATCTCTATCATGGGCTCTATGGCAGTTTATAACGACATTGAAGAACCAGTTTAAGGCCCTCCTGAGCAACAATTGAATATTTATTTGGTCTTAGCATATAGAAACAGTCTGAGGTAACATTAGCTGCCATAAAAGGTACATGTGCATGGCAAATAGTTTGGGCTTAGACCCAAAGTCACAAATTTCCCATAAAAAATCTAAAAGAATAAAATAAAAAATAAAAATACCTGGCCTAGTCAGTTAGTGCAAAATTAGTGACATCTTTCAACAATGATAAGAGAATGTCAAAATAACATACGCTTTGCAATATTAAAAAAGATAAGGTATAACAACGATCTTCAATAATAGTTTTAACCATAGAAGAGTTTTTCGTCTTGTCCGATTTAACACATAGAGTATATCATGCATAAGTGCACCTAAGCTTCTTCAATCTCCAAAGTAAAAGACTGTATGGAAAGATAACTAACTTATAACAGAAAATAAAGAAAAGTTAACTTTTTTATGTAATCAGAACAGTGGGGTCTGCATTTGCATTTATCACAGTCCCTAAAACATCCAACATCAAAACTCAACACAAAATGAACCACTATCTGCCATGAATCTTTGCATGTAAACTATTAATTAAAAATCAAGAATCTATACTTAGTGATACTGTCATACTCAAGAGTATTGATATTTTCTTACACCCCTACTGAGAAGGAAAAATCACATTATTGACATATGCAACAATGACAAGGGGTTGCAAGTAGACAGTGTTTCATTTTAAGAATTCATAACCACTGACTAGATAATAATAATCAGCAAAAAAAATCTGAAGAAATAATAACTTGAGGATTACAAGATTACCATGATTTTAAGAGAGAATTATTCATTGGTGTTGGCAGCAGAAACAGCTGCTTGTCACACGTTTCTTTTCCTTATTAGTGTAGGCTGAGTTATGTGTGTGGGTCGCACACTCCTGAGGCTGATATAAGAGGGCTCTACATGCCCTCCCTCTTATCTGTCTCCACCTGGTCTAATATGCTGTTATCTTCACAAAGATAACACAGAGCCTTCACTACCTCTCTCTTTGCTTTATTTAATCCTCTTTTTTTCTACTGCTTATCATGGAAGAGTCCCAAATATATCACCACAGCACTGTGATACAGGAGTGTTGCTTTTCCTCATCAATTGTTATTTTGGCTTATATGCAGAATATGCAGATTGCTTTAACACACATTGGGCAGAGCTTTAGTTAAAATGACAGAACAAAAATGAATGTGTGTGTCATAGTGGGGCCTTGAGGTGGAGCTGGTTGTAATTATACATTTCAGAGGAGCTAAACCTGCTAATGGGAGCACTCACTGAAGTGTAGCCTTGCCTCCCTCCTGCCCCCTCCTTACCGTGGGATCTGCCGATTCAGCACTACGCACTTCAGGCATTTGAGAACCAGTTTGCCTGCAAGTTAATGTATCATGTGTGCAACACACACACACACAGAATGACTAATCAAAAGGCTGGTCTTGTGTTAAACCTGATTCACTGTTGAACACTGAATTGTTTAGTCTTTATGATCTAAACAAGCTAATCAATATTAGAAGCTAATTACCGTGTCCTGTTGTTTCATTTCAAGTCAGCATGAAACAACAAAACTGCTCTGTTCTGTACAAGGGATTAGTAGAAAAACTCCTGTTGAATTTCTCACTATTTATTTCACCTAAACGTTGTCTCAATCTTGTGTCTTGTTTGGTTTGCGCCAGTTGGCGCCGTGGCATCGTGTTTTCTGCGAGCAGCATGCCAGGCTGTCGGGTTGCTCAGGGAGATTTGTAAAGCGTGAGTGACACGCCCCATAAAAGCTCTATTGTGTTGCTCTTTAATGCATGTCGGGTCTCAGACTGAGGGCATGGCCGGCTTAGTGAAGAGGAACAGTATGGGAGTGACCCTCCGCTGCTCACACGCAACCTCCTGCAGACACACACACACACATCAAATTATACACACACAGGCGGACGTATTGTGCGCATGCTGCAGCACAGGATGATGTATAACCTGTGCATGTCAGCATCGGTCGCTATAGCTGCCAGTGTCGATTCCTGAGAGAATTAATGTTTTCTCAATGTGCTATAGGGCCTCCAGGTCTCTAGTGGGCAACCAAGAATAGCAGCACTGTTGCCACCTCATATAACACCTGGTAATTGCCACAGGTTTACTGCAAAAGCAGCAACAAGTTTGTTGTATATTACAGTGCAAATGTGCTTCTTACTGTACTGTAGGTCTTTTTTTTTTTTTTTACCATTTTTATGTCCAACAACAAGATTTTTTCACCCCTCTGTTATCAAGATATCTTGAAAACGTATAATTCAATTTGTCTGAAATATGGTTGACAGATAGTTCTCAGTCCAACAATCATTTAATTCGATTTTCGCAATGATACGGATCATAGATTTCCCGTATTATACGATTATCACATTTCAGCCATAAATATTATGCTGCATACAAGGACTGGAAGAAGGATCTGACATCTAGGACTTTTAAAACAGCCACTGTATATAATTTAATTCCCAAACAAATTAATTTTATCAACCAAATTAACCTAAACAACAAATGATAAAAAAGGTTGGTTGAAGCTTTGTTGCAAATTATTCAACATTGCAGATTTGGGCTCTACAGAGGGTGCTTTGAAGTCCCAGAGAACACAGGTTAGAGCATCTTTAGCTTCTGCACTGTGACGTATTTCACAGTGAGATGGAATATTTGAACGCTGTATGGTTACAAATTCTTCGTTGGTTGTTTCATATCATCCGGCGGACGTATATCTGCATATACTGCCCGCGCTGCAGTGACACACAGCCACTTGAAAATCGGCAAGGTTTCCTTTGAATGAATTAGACCTCTGCCACATTGTTTTGGAAATGAAAACAATGTTTTTACCCACTAATATCCAAACACAAATATCTTCATATCTCTCCATATTGTTCTGTTAGCTACTACAATCCACAAACGGTGAAGTGCAGTTTTATATATTTTATAGAGGAGAAAAGACACAGATTTGATGGGAATTTTGATGAAAAAAATACTCTGATACTGATTTTTTGACATACTGTATATTTGGCATATAATGAATGAATGAATGAATTAACACAGGGACACAGGATTAAAACTGGGAACGTGTATTTTTCATTTCACTTGGACTTTAAGGATGCATTGAGTTTTTCTAAATTTATAAACATTTCATGTGGTAGGGTATCTTAAAACACACAAACCAGCACATTTACCATGGTTGGAAACACTCTCTACACTCTGCTATTGAGAAATGTTGATCTAAATGGAATTTGTAAATTTGCTTGGCCTCCAGTTTTGCTGCTTGTAGCTTTCTCAAGAACCACTCATCCAAACAAGATCACATTCAACACCGCACTTCCTTTGGTCCTCAGCGATACACCTGCCAAGTGTGAAGTTGATCGGATGAGTGGTTGTTGAGAAACTTGAAGGACAAACATACAGACAGAGTATCCTTCCATTATAGACTGTTCAATGCAGGCAGAGTTAGTTTCACGGTCTAACTACTGAATGATGTTTTTCATTGTTCCCAGTAAACTCCAAAATCCTTGAGTGCTTTTGTGATTTGAGAAAAATAAAATAACACTACTTTTTAACATAAATGGCCTTGAAAATAGAATAAAATCAGAGGATATCTAGCAACCAAAGACACCAATATGCTTCAGCTTTCTGCTGTCTCCCTACAAAAATGAGCACTTCAGATACGGCAAGTGTGATGGATATTTGTCTTTATATGGCAACAGTTAAAATCAATCTTAGATATAATGTCTTTATATCAGTGGATTTTTTATGGCCACTTGGGGGGCCAGCGGAACAAGCTGTGAACATAAAACTCACCCCAATCACCTTATAAAGTTGATATGGTGAACATGTTAGGAAACATTTGCTTATTTACACAACCAACAGACACGGAGCAACATTGGCATTCATTTGGAGTCGTGTTTGTGTCCACCTGACAAATGTAAGTCTAATATTACAGCCCGGTTGCACGGAAAGGCGTGTGAATGACACCATAATGTAATACGAACGCCGTTCATGCTTTAGCCCTGTCTATTTCTTGCCATGTAGACTGTACTGACTGCAATGTAATGATGTAGAATAAAAGGGGAGAACGACTGCTTATGGTGGGCGGGAGGTTGAGGTGGATGGGTCCAACAAACAGGACTTTCAACCAGGAGACCGGTGTTTTGTTTTGCAAGTTACATTTGTGCCGTTTGTGACATGTTTTGTGGTGACGTTTGTGACGTGTTTTGTGGTGACGTTTGTGACGGGTTTTTTAGTGTAGTGTATTAGTTTAATATTCACGCCTCGGCGAGGCAAAACGTGACACTGACGCTATCCTCTGGTGGACAGGTGGGTCTATTACATGCTTTGTCATGATATCGGGTTGAATATTCACTCTCCTTTTAGCTCTGTTTTTGGTCTCTACCAACTCCTGACGGAAATATCTGTTTCTTTAGCTGCTAAATGCTCCACTATGTTTACCAGCTAGTTGCTAACTTTGTTTGTCTGCTATACAGTGGGTTGATCAGAGCCTTTCACTGAAAACAGACAAAACATGACACCGATGAGATCTGTCATGTTGCAAAACAATGAGCTGGGAAATGCTAAAAAAGCTAAGTAGAGCTATGTAGACCCTCTCACATTACATATAGTCATTTGATCCATTGTTAATATAAAAACATCGATTAGTGCAGCTTTAAGATCATCTGCAAAGGACCTATGTGATGTCTAAGAGCGACTTCATTCTCTGCTCAGGTAGACATTACTCCTCTATATCGTTACACAGCAAATAGTTGTTTGCTGCTATATTAATACTCTAGATATTGTATAGAGAACCTTAAAATTTGATGTGTGGGAAGTTTGACGTGCAGTCCCTGCTGGCCTGGCATCCTGTCCAAAGCTCTGCTCCTGCATTCATAAACATAATTCTATTGGTTCTTCTAACAATAAGGATTTCACATTAACCAGAGAGGTGGAAAGCGATTTCTGGACAGCTATTGATGTCAAGATGCAGGGGCGATAGAGAGGCCAGAGTCTGTTTACAAGAAGCTCATATCCACTGGGGATGGCCTGACATTGGAGTGACCTCAGAGAGTGCTGCATTCAGCCTGTCTCACTGCCAAACATATGCAAACACTGGCAGACGTATATAAGCCTTGCACACGCATGCAGCAGAACTATAAAGCAGGCACTGCAAACCATGCACCCACACGTTCTCAGACACATGTGGGAGACTGATGGCTGCGGATATACACGCGTGTGCACACGAACACACGTGTGCACGCCGGCTGAGCAGCGCACTGTACTGGATTACTTTAACTCAGTTAGCTTTGATTGGTTTAGGGCTTTTTGAAATATCACTGCCACAGCTATTCGCAGTAGCCTCGCTGTAGCCAGTGCGAGTGTTTGTGCACCATTTTCAACATCAAATTGAATTCCAGTTGGTTGCATGGTTCATGTTTGGCTGATGGAGCGTATCCAGACGCTGTATATTTAGACTGTACAGAGGCCTTCTGCAGGTGCTGCAAGCCAGAGATTGATCATCCTTATAAAAATAACACAGCTCCGTAAATCATGGAGCTTTAAAAGAAATCTCTTGTGCGTCCAAATGTGTCCTCGGATGGAGAAAAAATTAAATTAAATGATAAAATGAGAGCATGTGTGACACTTATACACATTCAAGTGTGTGTGCTGTATTAATTAATTTATTGGAACGGATTACAGTCCAGATTGAGCGCTCATTCACCCAGATCTCACTAATATAATCTGCCTCTAAACATTTCATAGCGACTTATCTCTCTGAGCTCTCCCGCCGGGTGAGCAATATTTATTCTGTTGTGCTGGAGTCTTAGGCTCCTCTGTCAGGGCTGAGAAGGGGTTTATCTGCATCCAGCGGCCCGTCGCAGCTCCTTTTGTGCTCCAGTCCTCCCCCCCGTCATCCCTCCATCCCGCCCCGTTTCGCTGGTCACACACCACACTTCCTGTTAAATCCCATTACCAGAGCCAGACGCCGCTCTCTGCACTGTGTTACGGTCTTCGAGCAAAATCATAAATAGGCCAAGCTGTTGAGTACAGATGCTGCCGAAAATACACTCGCTGTGTTCCCATTCTTACTCATCCTCCACCCCCGAAATATTTTTTCCTCCCCACAAGGGGATTTTTTTTTTGGTGATGTCACTGGGCGATGTCATCCAGCACTTGTTCCAAAAATGCCTCAGTGTCTTACGCAAACAGGCGTGTCAGAGTACACAATATTCTCCTTTTCCCTCGTGAACGCACCAGTTTTTCCAGATCATGTCGTGAGATTGTAGCAGCAGCATGTCTCTGCTTTTCAGCAGCGAACGTCACCTACTGAACGATGTGCTTTTACTCATCTGTTGAATATATTCCCCCGAGTTACACTAATGGATGTCGGAATCACAAACACACACCGTAATGGATGGCTTGTGACACCACACTAATTGTGGTGCAGAGTAAAACAATGCTGGAGGTAATTGTTGAACAAATTGTCACATGCGTCATGCACATTCCAGATGTCACTGTCTGATTGCTTTACTTCTACATACACACCCAAACACGGACACACACGCACACACGCACACACACGCGCACACACACACACACACACACACACACACACACACACATTTGTGGCTTCGTGGGAACTGATGTTCAAACTTTAAAGCCAAACTCAAACCTGAATACTCATCCTGATGTACCTAAACTTAATCCTTACCTCGTCCTTAACCTTAACCTGCTTCTACTACCTTCGACTTAAAGACAAATCCTGAGCCTGAATTTACCTTTAATTTAAACTTAACTTTAGTTCAGACAAAATTCAGATTTTACCTTTTCCACTCCACCCCTCTTTTTCAAAGACCCATTTTTGTCTTTTTAAGGGGGGTACAGGAGTTCTTTAGGGGGAGATAGCAGGTCAACAGTAGATGTCACATAGAAGTGGTGTACATCATCTGAACACTGGGAACCTGAAGATTAATTTGAGATGCAGCTCAGCGCTGTGTGTCAAGTTGTTCTAGTCATTAATTGGAATTAAACATGAATCAAATCATTAAAATAAATTATGAAAGTGTACAAGGGCTTAGAACATTATGATAGAAGTATATGATGGCCATCCACATGCTCTTTTATGTCTTTGAAGTTGTTGCAGCAATTATTGGGGTGATGCCAGGAAGTATAAAGAGCAACAAACACCACAAAGGGAGGAGGTCGGGGTGGATGTCTGGGTAAAAAAATACTGGACTCGAGACCGCTGTTCGTACCCTTTTACCTAAACCTAACCAAATTGTTTCCTGTGAAGATGGAAATTTATTTTGAAAAGACCGTATGCATGTAATGTGCCAGAATTGACACCTGTATCCCATGTTGCTGCATCCAAATTCAAAGCTTAAATCTACCTCAACCTCAATTTTAAACTTAATAAAATCTTAATTCTCATCACAACCCTCAACCATAATCCTCGCCATAAGTGAGGCCTTTGAAGATGTTTTCGGTGGCTACAATGACCTCACTACCGTCTCACCGTCTCTCAGAAGGACAGAACCACACGCCCCCTTACATTTCAGATGTCCGTCACGGGTCACATGTTCATGGGGATGTGAAAGAACGGAGGAGAGAGTGAACGAAGGGAGAATAAAACCAAGTAGAAAGGGGTGTGGGTTCAGGAAGGAGGTGCAGGAGAAGGCCAGAGAATACAGTCAGTCAGTCAGTCGGGGCCCACAGCACCGGGTTCATTCCGTCCCAGCAGGGTAACGACTGTATGACTACAATCTGCTAATCCTGCAGGCTGGCAGAGGCCCAGGGGAGTAAAAACCAGCCTCACCAGTACTACAGCCAGCTCCCACACCAGCTGGAGCCGCCTGCCAGCCTGCATGACTGCATGACTGGTTGCCACTAACCCGTGCTAACAGGCTTGTGAGAGCAGTGCATTCAGATGATGATGAAGAGGGATGTTTGTGCCTGAGTGCTTTTTTTTGGTGTGCATGAGTGCAATTGTGTGTTAAAGTGGAAGAAAAACAGTGACACAAGGAACAGGGAAATAAATGTGTGAGTGTGTGTGTGTGTGTGTGTGTGTGTGTGTGTGTGTGTGTGTGTGTGTGTGTGTGTGTGTTTGTTCAAATCAGGGAAATCTCCACGTCAATATGTGGAGCAGTTGTCATGCACAGTAGCTGGTAGTGTTGTGCAGTTCGGGCTGCAACTAACGAGTATGCAATTATTTTTAATTATTAATAGATCACTTCATTATTTTTTCATTTCATTTGGTCTATGAAATGTCAGAAAATAGTGAAAATGCCCATCACAATTTCCCAGAGCCCAACGTGACACCTTAAAATCCTTTAGAAATTCCTTCTTTTATCCAACCAACAGTCAAAAACCCCAAAAGATTATCAGTTTTCAATTATATGGAATAGAAAGAAAGAAAGCAGCATCCTCACATTTTGAAAAGCTGGAAGCAGCAAATGTTTGACATTTCTGCTTGATAAGTGACTGAAATTATCATTTTATTATAAAAATTTATAAAATTGAGCACGATTGACAATAACTCAGTATTTTCGCATATCTTGTATCGTGATTATATTCCATTGTCCAAATGAATTATCCCAAGCAAAATGAAATGAAAAGCTAACAAATGAGTTATCAGTTTTTTTTTATTTTTAATGGTAAAGCATTTTTTTATGGCATTGAACATCAGTTTGATTATTTAGCAATTTATTTTATATTGATCCCTGGGAACTCCTCTGATTTTACGCTTAAAATCTGTTTATAAAGTTGTATAAAGCCTTTTATTGGAGCTGTGTGAAGCCTCAAGTGATGTCACTTGAGTCAGGGCTGAAGACAACAAGTTTGAAAATGAGTTAGAAAGAAGTGAGTTTACCGGACCTCCGTAGCTCCTCATCTCTGCTTGAAGCTAACAGCTCTTGGTTACATTAGCCGCTACTAGTTTAACCAAATGTGGTTGTGTCTGGATGGTAACCCACAAGCTGGGGAAGCTCTCGCTAGATGGTTAAGGTCAGGCATTGATCTCGAATAGTTAAGGATAGGATAGGTCGTTGGGCAGTGAGTCTCGCAAGAGTTTTTGCAGATTTCAGATCAGATTTTGTGGGTTACCTTCTAGACACGACCCCCCGTATATCTGACAGAACTGTTGGCGGTCTAGATGCATTGTGGGTAATGTAAGCGCCAGGTTTAAACAAGGATGATGAATGCATGGAATAAAAGCAACTATATCTCTGGTTCTGCTGCATGAATTTTAATCTCTTTTTTTTTTAACTGTTCAGTGCAAATCTGGCAGGAGTGCAATTTTTCCAGCTGTACATCGTGAGTCCTACAGCGTTATAGGAGTGCAGTGCTAAATCGATGGAGTTCTCTTTTAAGGGAAATAAAGGGAAAGGAAGGAAAAAATAAGCATACAATATGTGTCAAAAAGCGATGTCAAAGGGTAGTGGTGACTCAGGAGGAGGCGGAGGTTTAGTGTTTAGCTTTAAGGCTCTTCAGTATGGAGAGACACACCATCTGTTACAGGGATCAGACCTGTAACCCTGCAGCTAAGACCTCTCTGTTGCTCTTCTGTATCTCCTATTTCAGTGTTTATGTGACCCCGCTTTGTGAAAATGCTAATCTTATTGATCCTGTACACTGTGATTAGGACTGTGGGTGTATGAGTGGGCTGCTCAACTAAAACTCAAATCTACTCTCTCTAGTGTGCATTTACATTATTTCCCAGCAGCATTACTGACAATTTTAGCAGCTTGCTTTCAACAACTGATAAAGTAACAACTTGTCCAATCAAAGTTCATAGATTGTATATAAGAAGTGGCCGTAGTCATCGTGACA
The DNA here is from genome assembly GCA_916700685.1 of Adelosebastes latens. Taxonomy (NCBI): domain Eukaryota; kingdom Metazoa; phylum Chordata; class Actinopteri; order Perciformes; family Sebastidae; genus Adelosebastes; species Adelosebastes latens. The sequence continues at coordinate 45,078 of CAKAKR010042201.1, forward strand.
TCACCCGTTGGTTTGTGGACTGTCGTTCTGAGGCCTCGAGTTTGGCATTTTGGCCGACGCCATCTTGTTTTTGTGCAACCAGAAGTGACACGAGAGTGTGGAGCTAAGTACAACCGAATCATACTGTGAAAGGGTTAAAGTTGTAAGACAAAAAACGGACAACTCCCAGACCGGACAACGCCGTGGTAGCAACCTGTTAATCACAAGGTAGCCACACCCTAAAGCATCCCCTGCTTTATGGTCTATTTGACTCTAAATGCGACCATAATTTACAAAATGAACATCATGCTGTATTGAAGAAGACTTGAAACTAGCGATTGAGACCATAAACTCATGTTTACAATGTTTACTGAGGTAATAAATCAAGTGAGAAGTAGGGTCATTTTCTCATAGACTTCTATACAATCAGACTTCTTTTTGCAACCAGAGGAGTCGCCCCCTGCTGGCTGTTAGAAAGAATGCAGGTTTAAGGCACTTCTGCATTGGCTTCACTTTTCAGACCTGAAGGTTGCCGACTGGTGTAGCTATAGCTGATGCTTAAGTTCATTAGGAGACTATGATATGCTCGGTGTTCAAGCAGTTCTATTTTCAAGGATTTCCCTATATATCAGTGTGTTTCTAAATACAATGAAAGTTGTAGACAGCAGATATAATTAATGACAAACAATTAAGAGGGTAACTTCCATGAGTTCTTTCATTTTTAAAGGGGACATATCATACAAATTTTCAAATTGATTTCACAGTTTGTGGGTTGGTAGGCACACCAGATACCCAAATGTATGTGCACAATTACTGAAAACGTGAGTTTTTCATGATAGGTCCCCTTTAAAAGTATCAGCCACATTACTCATGAAATGGTAGCTTTAAGAACATTTTGACTAACAGGTAGGTAATTGGCTTAGACAAACGATTTGATCAGTGTTCTTTACTCTCCCATCACACGGTTGTTTGACTTCTGCATACAGTAAACAGGGTTCCCTGGTTGTGAGGAGTTTTGCACAAGATGCCGTCTAATCCGCTGTCTCCCCAGAGAGATTAGCTCTGTCACCAGGGCTGGGAATTAAACCACGACTGGTGTTGGAGATACTGACACAGACACAAAGCTGAGACTGAACCGGAGAGGGGGAAGGGGAGGGGAGCTGGGACGGGCGTGGATTCACACGTCTGATATAGCAACAAATAACAAATAACTGGAGTAAAACGTGAATTATTACTGTCATCATAAAATAAAAACAATTTGGAGAGGATTCCCGAGGTTGAAGTGAAATCAGTGCATTGGTGCAGTTTGCCATGAGGTAAACAATAACAACAGGCCATCACTCAGTTAGTGATTTTGACATGTAACTATAGAGTGCTCCAGGGATGACGTGTTTTTGTAAGCCAAACAGGAAGTTAGCATCACCCTGGTTCCCTTAACAAAAATCCCAATGGGATTTTCCATTGTGTTTTGGATTATTGCAAAAAAATAAGCTCTGTGGCAAACACACGTTTAAGATACTTACACGTTTTGTTCTCTAAGATGATCTCCACCAATGAACACCACTTTTATCATTTTTGAAGCGTAAATTAAATTTCAGAAGGAAAAAGCTAATGTTAGGCTATAAACAAACTACATCATGGTCGCATGAACGCAACAATACACAACGAAGCTGTAAAGGAAGACGAGTCGGTGAGATGACGTTTAGTAGTCTCATTTAATCACTTGTTAGCAACCGCCTGTTTTAAGACACGTACAAGCTTCAAAATTCACAATTGGGATATTTATTGATGTGAAGAAAGGAGGTTAGATCTGCTTCAACCATTTCACAAGGAATAGTAGGCTGGTACGGTGCTCACAGAATAGGGCAATCTTGTAACAGGAGAGACTTAG